>CAVNYN010270694.1:0-30979 GCA_963692815.1 Nyctanthes arbor-tristis | reverse complement strand
AAAATGGGAATCCTGCGAAGTATAATCAGATTCTTTTGCAATAAAGGAGAAGATGAAAAAGGTTCCGGAGAGCCAGGCTCTATCCGTGCGTCATTCTGTAAATTTCCCAAGATTAATCTATTTCAGAAGATCTCCTCCTTCCTTTTCTTTAGAAAGATACCCAGAAATTCAGACCCAGTACTTCCAGTTAAAAATCCTTTAGTCTTAAGCAGAAATCACACGTTCGTTCAAAAGATTTCAAGCACATATGAATCCCCTGCAGATTTGAACCCAGAAACTGAATCTCATGTTCGTTCTTCTGCTGTACGCGTTCCACCTGCAGATTTGGAGTTGCGGAGGGATCTGGAGTTGGACTTAGTTGATTCAGCTGTTGCTACTGAAAATGAGAATAACGAGGAGTCCCCAGAGGATTAAAACGTGAAAAATTGTTCCGTTATTATTGGAAATATAAAAAACGAGGAGTGCCCTGATGATCAAGACGTGAAAAACTGTTCTGTTATTGCTGAAAGTATTGAGAAAAAAGAGGAGTGCCCTGATGATCAAAAGGTGAAAGTTTGTTTGGTTTCAGAAGGCGGGAAATGGATAAAGCATTACAACAGTAACCACAGGATACTTCTTGTTGGGGAAGGAGACTTCTCCTTCTCTGCTTGTTTGGCCGTGGCTTTTGGCTCTGCTCCTTACATGATTGCAACTTCTCTTGATTCTACAGGTAAGTAATTTTGGGCAAGAATCCATTTTCAATATGTGAAATTCGTTAATTAATGTATATATTTCTTGAAATCCCAGAGTTTCTGAAGAAGAATTACAAGAATGCAATGAGCAACATTCAGAAGTTAACAAGTAGGAAGAGCAGAGTCATGCACGAAATTGATGCTACCACCGTTGCAAGTCATCCTTTCCTTGGAAAAATTGCATTTGATCGCATAATTTTCAACTTTCCACATGCTGGGTTTTTCCCCAACTTATCTCGCAAAGCTGTACTAAGGTTTAGTCACATGCGCTCTATGTAGGCATATTATCATGCCTGAGTAGCTATATGTGAAGCCACGTGGCAATAATTTTTTCCATTGTTCTGGATGTGCAGAAAGCATCGGAGATTAGTGAGTTTGTTCCTGATGAACGCCAAACAAATAGTGAATGAAAATGGTGAAATCCACATATCCCACAAGACAAACGGTTTCCATAAAGAATGGAATTTGGAATCCATGGCTTCTTTCTGCGGGCTTAAACTAATTGAGGCAGTGGAATTCAATCTGTTAGATTATCCAGGTTATAACACCAAATATGGGTTTGGGGGTGATCGTAATTTCGATTGTTACCCGAGCAACACATACAAGTTTGGACTCGAGAGGCAAAACTAATTGACTTTCTTTTTACTTGCTAATATATAATGTATATTGACGATATCGTGAGTCTTTAAAAAAATGAAGGGTATGTGATAAATTGTTTCCGTTTCATGGTTGTGTTGAAAAAAGTGAACATTGTGGTCTGTTTATTTGTACCTTAACTGATAAGACCAACATTTTAACTAATCAGTCTTTTTAACTTTTGGAGCAAGTAATTAATAATTATCATCAAACACAAAGATATATTTTTTATTTTATTTTTTATTTTTTATTTATTTATTTTTATTTTTTGAGACGGGGCATATAATTGATACATTCCATAGCATGAAGGACTTGATGCTTGTTTACATGATTTCTGGTATTTTAGTTGATGTATTATCTCGTTGCAATGGACACGGATTTTGTTCAGACTTGGGGGACCCAGATGATGATTTTAATTAGCCGGGGGACTTGTTGGTATTGTCCCTTATCTACGTAAAATCGTCGAGTTCTATTCTAAGTAATTCCTTTCACCGAGTCCCAGCCATATTAACTCTTTATCTATCTTCTTTATAATTTTACCTGTCACTAATTTGACTACAGATTTGACAATTATTTACTTATAATCATAAATTTCAAATTTCTATTAAATCTACACCACTCATTTCACTTTATTATAATTTCTCATTATAAACCAATCTCAATAATGAAAATCAAACAACTACTAAATTTAAGTCCAGCCCAAGGTAACGATAACAACAATATAATAATAAACAACTGAATCAACCTCCTCAACTTTTGCAATCATTTCGTGAATAGCATGAAATGATTAATTGAATCCTTCATCCTTCCGTAAAATAAACCTTTCGGATTAAGGTATCTTCGCAAAAATGTTACTAAATTATAAGCACATTTGTCATTGTGGAGAATGATTAATGTCTAAAAATTCCCATCAATTAGGAAGAACGACTTTTCCCATTAAAAAAATTGCCGATGCGTTCCCGTATGGTCATTTGGGTCTGTTTGGGATGTATTATAAATCAATTAATTTATAATACATTTTAAATTTTAAATTTTTGAGAAATGTGACTTAATTTAGTTGGTTAAATTTTATTAAAAAGTGAAAGTTATTATTTGATGTCAAGAGTATGTAAGATGTCAATTATAAAATTTGACAAATATCCCAAAAATTCAAAATTAAAAATATATTATAAACTAATTGATTTATAATACACTTGTTAAACTACCCGTGCAACATAATACACTTATTAAACTACTCGTGCAACTTACTAAAATATATTATTAGATAGTTAAATATAAATCTGTAATATTTACATTCCTACAGAAATATTAAATTACAAGTATACATTAATTGAATCAATAAATTCAATGGATTTAGTAATCTTAAAGTTTAAGATTATTTAAAAGATAATTTACATTATTACATATTATCATTCGTACATATATACAATAATGAAAAAATATATGTTACTCGCCTTATTTTAAAAAATCCTAATAAAACTAACAAATTTTAAAAATATATATATAATGAATTAAAAATTCAAATAACATTAAACTCACCAATGTACAAGGTAGAGATGGTGAATTAACGAATTATGATGGATTAAAGTTTATTTTATAATTGATATTTCAAATTTGGTATTTTAATTTATTAGTAAAAAAAATTAACAATCAAAACAAACGAGTAAAATGGTTAAAGTTTAGTTATTAACCCTAATTGTCACAAGTTCAAATTTTCTCTGAGTTCTTTCACAAAATTTTTTGTTGAAAAGAAAATGAACAGTTGCCGCAAAATTTACAAAATAAAAAAGGCGAAAAAATCACGGCACAAAAGGTACCCTGACTTAAGTGGATTAATTAATATATATATATATATAAATATATATACATAGACTAGATTTCTATCCATGCGTTGCACAGGGAGAGCTCCAAAGAAATTTCTTACATAAAATATAACAAAATTATGTTTGTCAGGCTTAATGTTTACCAAATAAAAAAGGCGGAAAATTCGTTGTATAAAAGATATTGTAACTTAAATGGATTAATTAATATATATATATATATATATAGAATTGATTTCTACCCATGCAACAGTTCTAAAGAAATTTCATACATAAAATATACAAAAATTGTGTTTGTCAGGCTTAATGTCATAAATAACTATAAAAAAAATTGCATAGAATTAATGTGCATCTTACATTTGCAAGTAGCATGCAATTAATTCTTTATTTTGATAACATAATTTTAAATTCTTTTTATTAGTCCATCGCTATCTCGTTGAACTAATAATTTTTTATTAATTCTTATTTTTTATTTCCTTTAAAAGTAATAAAACTCGATAGCACAATTCTATATTAATTTCACACTCGTGCATTTACGGATATATTATGCTTGACACCCGTGCATTTTGCGGACATATTATAGTAGTAAAGTAAAACAATAGAGTAAGAGAATATAAAATCATGAAATTATACAACCAAACAAAGTAAAATTGAAGTCCTTTAGGAAAATATGAGATATATCTAATCAAAATATAATACATATATAGAATCTTAAAATAAAAATATTAAATTAAATGATTAAAAAGAAAAATATAATAATAAGGAAAAATATAATAATATTGAATTCTTGATTGATATATTATCTATTTTCATGTAATTCAAATCTATTTAGGCAAAATTCAAATCCATTTAGGCAAGTATAAGATATATCTAACCAAAATGTAATATGTAGAGAGAGTCACAAAATAAAAATATTAAATTAAATAATTAAAAGGAAAAGTATAATAATTGAGTCAATAATTTTTTTACTAATTCTTATTTTTTATTTCCTTTAAAGACAATAAAACCCGATAGCATAATCTATATTAGTTTCACACTCATACATTTCACAGACATACTATGCTTCACACCAGTGCATTTCACGGACATATTATGATGACAAAATAAAATATAAAGGAGTAGGAGAATATAAAATGATGAAATTATATAAACGACCTGATGTGGTTCAAGCAGCGGTAGCATTTCTAGACAAATTTGATAGGTGTTAATCAATTTGATCGGTGTTTGGTATTTTGGGCATAACTTTTTACGTATGGTATCCGTTTTTTGCCCATGATACGTGTTTTTGGGGTAGCCCGACCAACCGGATGGAACCAGTCACTTCACCACTGTGTATGTTGCTTCTTGGGCTTTTGAGGCTTCCTTCTACGAGTTTTGCTCTTTTTTTTATGTTTTATCTCGAATTCTTGTTTAGTTTGGGCTTTTATGCTTTAGTCTAGCCTACATGGAGTCTGTAGCCTATCAGGGTATTTATTTATATTCGCTTTCTAACATTATAGGGGGGATTGCTTTTGAATTGAGAAAAAATAACAATTGTTTTCTTGAGTCGCAATCTGGTATTCTTTGAGTTGTGTTGTGTAGTTGTAGGTGCGCCTACATCACGAATGAAGTAAAATTACAATCCATTAGGTAAATATGAGTTATATCTAACTAAAATGTAATATGTAGATGGAGTTTTAAATAAAAATATTATATTAAATAATTAAAAGGAAAAATATAATAATAAGGAAAAGTAATATTGAAATCAAGATTTATATATTATTTATTTTCATGTAATTCAAACATATTAAGTAAATGTGAAATATATCTAACCAAAATGTAATATGTAGGTAGAGTCCCAAAATAAAAATATTAAATTAAATGATTAAAATGAAAATATAACAATAAGGAAAAATGTAATAATTGAACTGATAATTTTTAAAATTAATTCTTATTTTTTATTTCATTTAAACGCAATAAAAACCCGAGAGCATAATCTATATTAGTTTCACACACTTGCATTTACAGACTATTGTGCTTTACACTCATGAGTTTCATGGGCATATTATGCTGATAAAGTAAAATACAATATAATAGGAAAACATAAAATTATGAAATTATACAATTAAATAGAGTAAAATTAAAATCCATTAGACAAATATGAGATAAATTTAACCAAAGTGTATTATGTATATAGAGTTCTAAAATAAAAATATTAAATTAAATAATTAAAAGGAAAATTATTAAAAAGGAAAAGTATAATAATAGAATAATAATGTCAGCAAGTTGGTTTTTTAAAGAAGCCAGATAATAAGCGAGAAGATTATTTCTAATTTTGCCCGGCAATCAAGTTGATTCAGACAAACTTTGCTTTTAAACTCTATCGCTTATAGTGATCGTCAATGTATTTATAATAAGGTGATGGTTTATTCCCATTGGTTATTGGTGGTGGTTACCCTAAGAAATTTTTTTCTATGATAATCGCTGTATTTATAAGGTGACAGTTATTTAGAGACACTAGATGATTAGATTAGTAAAATATATGTGAGGACGTTAAATAAATGATTTAATTTGACACATCAATTTAATGTTATTTACTATCTCCGTCTCACAAAAATAGTTAAGTAGTTATTTTCACATAAATTAAAAATTGATAGTTAATATAGTTAGAATATTAAATTTTACCTTATTTTTTCACATATACCTTTATATCTTATTAATTGTTTGAAATAATTTTAATGTATAGGTAGTTGAGTAACAATAATTAATTAGAAGTATATGTGGAAATAAAACATTAAATACATATTCAATATAATATAAGTGGACTATCTTATTGAGACTGATGAAAATGGAATAGTTTATTATATTTTTTTGTGACGGAGTAGTATTTCTTTCAAAATAAAAATTAAAAATTAATGCTATTTATTATTATTCTTTTGTAAGCTCTTCCGATCTCTTGATGCTATTTATTATTAAACTAATTATCATGAAAGAATTCTTCCTTGTTTGTCTGTCATTCTATCGATAGCAATTCCCAATCACAATTTTCGTAAGCAGAAAAACAGCAAAATGCAAAAGCAAGTGAAAAGGATTCTTGGAAACTGGCATGAACTACCTGAAAAGTCATCCTTTTTGACCACCTTTGGAGAATATGAGAGAATGTGAACAGTGAATATTACTCCATTTACAACCAACGTTTATATAGTTTTGATCGAATTGTTGGACCTCTTATCAGTCTGCATTCTGCAGCTCAAAAGATAAAAGATCAAGAAAATGGGAATCCTGCGAAGTATAATCAGATTCTTTTGCAACAAAGGAGAAGATGAAAAAAGTTCAGGAGCGCCACGTTCTAATCCGTGCATCATTCTGTAAATTTCTCAAGATTAATCTATTTCAGAAGATCTCCTCCTTCCTTTTCTTTAACAAGATACCCAGAAATTCAGACCCGGTAGTTCCAGTTAAAAGTCCTTTAGTCTCAAGCAGAAATCGTACGATTTCTAGCACATATGAATCCCCTGCAGGCTGCAGCTGAATGCCTGAATCCCACGTTCCTTATTCTGCTGTATACGATCCACCAGCAGATTTGGAGTTGCAGAGGGATCTACGGGCTTGAACTGATTGAGGCAGTGGAATTCAATCTGTTAGATTATCCATGTTATAACACGAAATATGGGTTTGGGCGATGACAATAACTTCGATTGTTACCCAAGCAAAACCTACTAGTTCAGACTCAAGAAAGGCAAAACTAATTAACTTTGTTTCTACTTGCTCATCTATAATGTACGTTGACGATATCGCGAGTCTTTAAAAAATAAAGGGCATGTGATAAATTGTCTCCGTTTCATGGTTGTGTTGAAAGAAGTGAACACTCCGGTCTGTACATTGGTGATCAAGAGTATTAAAATGAAAATCTAGGGCATGGTATACATTGTTGTGGTGTTGTGGTTGTATACTTGGGAAGCTAAAAAAGATGAACGATCCATTTCAATTGCGTGGTGTTGCTTGTACTTTAGTTGATAAGGCAGACCTTTTCTTGGTATTTAACTTGTAACACTTTTTTAAGTTTTGGAGTAATTATCATATTATTGAGGATGTTTTTCTTGAAGGACATATGGCATTTAATCAAGAATTTTGATTGTACGAATGGGCATTCAATTATTGAGTATATTAAATTTACGGCGTATTATGGCTAGAGACAAAAGCAAAAATAGGGAACCATACCACTTCAGTGAATAGATGGATCCATCAGTTCAAGTGAACAGGTGGTGCTCATCCTCATCCAATAATATGAGCCCCCACTTTAGAATTTAAGCTTCTTTCTTTTCTCACGTCTATTTGATGAGATTAGCTACTTATTAGACTATCACACTATCCACGAATATAATAACACAAACATAACTATTATATAAAAGATTTTCTATAATAAGGTAAAGAACGTGATATATCGCGTAATGTCTAATTTTGTTAGCAAATTACGTGCAACACCTGTTGAACCCACTAGTATATATCTTTCAAAAGAACTGAATTCGAACATTAAGATAATGATAAATAAATTCTCAATTGTATGTATATACTGTTTAAGGAGAAGAATTAATATATGAATGTGACATTATAGTGGGTCTCTGACTCTACGGAATGACGATATATTCAGACTAGACTATGCCAAACAACAAAAGTAGGCAGGATTATTTTATTTTCTCCTCTTACCAATTATCATTCTATATGTAATAAAGTTGCTACATACATTTACCTTAATCACCAAGTCGTTTTGGTCTTCTTCACCAGTGAGCTCCAACAGAGATCACCATCTGCGTTTCCGTTTGATTCCGGATCGATCGATCAACCAGCGAATTTCAAGCGGTAAAATCATTTGATTTTCCTGTGATTAATCAGGTATACATGCTTATAATTCTGTCTTGTTGATATGAAATCTGAAATAATTCTGATGATAGATTGCTTTGTATGATTATCTGGTGGAGTTAAGTGCATTTTGGTCGATTATTTGCTGGATGATTATACTGGCTTTTAAAGAGCTCACTTTGACTTTGAGGTTATAAAAATTTATACTTCATTTGTTTACGGTTTTTCTAAATAACATATGCATGTTTGGCTAAGCTTAACAAAGTTACTCAAGAATCTACGTGTTTGTTTTTAAATTTGTCAATAGAGTGGGATTCGGTAGTCCTCAAGAACAGAATTTTGTTCTCGCAGTTCCAAATTAACAATTTTGCAAAAGTAAATGAAAAAGAATCTTGGAAATTGGCATAAGCTACCTGAAAAGTCATCCATTTTTATCTTCTTCAAGATATTAAATAAGAACGGTGAAGATTTATTTTATTACAGACTTACAAGTTACAACCACATAGTTCTGAACGATTTATTGGACCTTTTACTGCAGCTCAACACTTTAAAAAGATTTGAGGATCAAGAAAATGGAAACTTTTCAAATCATCGTCAGATCCTTGAGCAATGGAATAGAAGATGAAGAAAGTTCAGGTGAGCCACGTTCTATCCGTTCATCATTGTGTAAATTTTTCAAGATTAATCAGCCAAACTATCCGCAGAATATTAGACCAATAATTTCAGTTAGAAATCCTCTAGTCTCGTAAAGGACTGGGGTTCCATCCGAAAAGTTATCTAATGGAGCAGTCAAATTCCTTATAAATCCATCACTTTTCTCATGTCTAACAGATGTGGGATTGGTCCGTACTTTTTTCCCAACAAGTCTCAAGCAGAAATCATACATTAGTTCCAGAGATTGAGCCCCAATGCCATATGAATCCCCTGCAGGTTTTATAAACCCAGAAACTAATGTGTTTGGCAACTCTCCAATTTATTTATTTTGTTTATAAACTACACTTGACATTATTTCATTGGTTTCACTTTTTTTAGAAAGTCAAAAATAAAATTCAAGTAGCAATTTTCTAATTTTTACAAAAAAGCAACCAATAAAATGATGTCACAATTTATAAACCAATTTGCAAACTACATCGTTGCCGAACAATTTGTACCTTCTTATGCTGCTGCTACATGGGTTCCACCTGCAATTTTGGAGACGCAGAAGCATCTCTCTAATGCAGAAATTTCATACTTAGATCTGGAATTTTTCTAACCCCACTTTAATTTTTCTGCTGCATATGCTCCTCCTGCAGATCTGGAATTTCAGAGAGATTATTCATACTTAGAAGATGAACAAGTATATAGGCACATGGCTATATACTCATAAGATGAAGATGAAAATGCATATGCTCCTCCTTCATATCTGGAATTTCAGGGCGATTATTCATACTCAGAAGATGAACAAGTATATAGGCACATGGCTATATACTCAGAAGATGAAGAAGCATATGCTTCTCCTTCATATCTGGAATTTCAGAGAGATTATTCAAACTCAGAAGATGAACAAGTATAAAGGCACATGGCTATATACTCAGAAGATGAAGAAGTATATGCTCCTCCTTCACATCTGGAATTTCAGGGAGATTATTCATACTCAGAAGATGAAGAAATATATAGGTACATTGCTGAACAACTCGCTGCGTTGGACTTAGTCGATTCTTATCCAATCTTGGAGCATATCTGGGAAGAAGGCTCAAACTATTCTACCTCAGCAACTTCTCTTGCATATAGAAACGCTTTCGACTTAGTCGATTCAGCTGTTTTTACTGAAGATAAGAACAATGAGCAGAGCCCTGAATCTGATGAGGAATTAAGTTTGAAAGTTGGTTTGGTTTCAGAAGCTGGGACATGGATAAAGCATTACAGCAGTTAGCACAGGATACTTCTTGTTGGTGAAGGAGACTTCTCTTTCTCTGCTTGTTTGGCTGTGGCTTTTGGCCCTGCTCCTTACATGATTGCAACTTCTCTTGATTCTGCAGGTAAAAGGAATTCTTACAGTAATTATGGGCAAATTAAACCCATTTTGGATTTATGTGACATTTACATTTTTCTGGAAATATTAGAGTTTCTGAAGAGGAATTACAAGCATGCAATGAACAACATTCAAAAGTTAACCAGTAGGGAGAGTAGAGTCATGCATGGAATTGATGCTACCAAAATTGCAAATCATCCTGTGCTTGGAGAAATTTCATTTGATCGCATAATATTCAACTTTCCATTTGCTGGGTTTTTCAAGGATTTATCCCGCGAAGCTCAACTAAGGTTAGTCGCAAACACTATACAGAACATTTCTCTTACGGTTTAGTAGGCACATTATCATGCCGACTGGCTATATATGGTAATAAGTAGCCACATGGCAATAATTTTTTCTGTTGTAGTTGACGCGCAGAAAGCATCGGAGTTTAGTAAGTTTGTTCTTGATGAACGCCACAAAGATGATGAGTGAAAATGGTGAAATTCACATTTCCCACAAGACAAACGGTTTCCATAAAGAATGGAATTTGGAATCCATGGCTTCTTCCTATGGGCTTAAACTGATTGAGGCAGTGGAATTCAATCTGTTAGATTATCCAGGTTATAACACGAAATGTGGGTTTGGGGGTGACAATAATTTCGATTGTTACCCAAGCAAAACCTACAAGTTCAGACTTAAGAGAGGCAAAAACTAATTAGCTTTGTTTCTACTTGCTAATATATAAGGTACATTGACGATATCGTGAGTCTATAAAAGATGAAGGGCATGTGATAAATTGTTTCCATTTTATGGTTGTGTTGAAAAAGGCCAACACTCCGATTTGTTTGTACCTTAATTGATAAGGCCAACATTTTTTTGGCATTTTAAGTAGTCAATCTTTTTAATTATTGGAGCAAGTAATTAATAATTATCATTGAACACAAGATTTATCTTTTTATTTTTGTTATTTTGAGACCGGGCATACAATTGATGTATTTCATGGCATGAAGGACTTGACGGTTGTTTACATGATTTCTGGCATTTTAGTTGCTGCATTTTCTCATTGCAATGGACGGGTTTTGTTCAGACTAGGGGGATCCAGCTGATGATTTTAATTCGCTCGGGGAGTTGTTGGTATTTTCTATCTTAGCAAACTTTTCCACTGTGTCCCTTATCTATGTAAAATCGTCGAGTTAATCCCCTTCTATGTTCTATTCTAACTAATTCCTTCAACTAATCCCCATCATCATAAACTGAATCATCCTCCTCAACTTTCGCAATCATTTCGTGAATAGCACGAAACATGAAATGATTAATTGAATCCTCCATCCTTTTGTAAAATAAACCTTTCGAATTAAGGTATCATTGCAAAAATGTTACTAAAGTATGACCATTAGCATCGATCGGCGAAAGCACATTTGTCATGGTGGAGAATGACAATATATATAAACTTGAACGGTTTACCCATTAGTTAGGGAGAATGACCTTCCCTATTAAAAAAATTGTCAGTGTTCCCATCTGGTCATTTAATTTTCTGAGACTAAAATGAGATGGATGCTATTTGCTTGCACTGGTCATAAGCGTCCGTTTGAAAACGAACTATATTGTTGAGAACGAAGATGCCATCAACTCTTGATTGCTTATCTTCTAGACTCCCCATGCTCTTTCACAGCAATGAAATTTTTAATATAATTTTGATTGGTTGTGACTTTTCTGCATCTATTTGTATCATCGACTTTTTCAGCTAAGACTTTATGGTTACCTGCCCTTTTGTTTCCTGAAAATTACATGGTAAGCTCCGAGTGTCCAAGTCAATGTTTTCATGGACCACGATTTCCAAGCTCTGATCATTCCATGGGTTGATTTCACCTACCATTTATTTGGTAACTATTCAATTGCAACAACACATTTCTAATTTCAATTAAATTTCTTCGCTCATGTCAACTCATTATAATTTGATTCTCATAATTATGAGGATGAAACAAGCTCTTAAGTCTTAATCAATTGATTTCTTAGTTGTAATTGTTGAGGCAACGAGGATTAATTTTCTGACTTAATTAGAGCAGCCTAAATTGTGATAATGTTAAATTGAAATTTAAAACCATCAGTTCTTGAGTATTTTCGTGCATAAAAATGTATTTTTTATTGTTTAATCAAAGTAATTAACCTGGTAAGAATATTGCCAATGAGGCCTTAGCCCATTTGGTTAGAGGGTCTAAGATTGAGGCTATGAGACGTAGAGGTCTTAGGTTTGATTCCCCCTATGTATGGGTTTGTTTACATTTTATATGTGGTTTGTAGTCTCTTATACAGGAGTTTGATTTCTGCATAGGGGTTTGTATTGTTGATTTCTGTGCTCTGTGTAGAAGGATATATATCTATATACATTTGTAGTGTCATGATGCGGATTGTAATTATACTTCCAAAAAAAACATGGCAAGAATATTGCTATAATTGACAATCGAACGGAAATTTTTCTCCTCCACTAGCCCAAAAAAGTTACACATAGTTGTCTGTTCATCCTCACCTTCTTCCTTCCTCTTCTCTTTCATTCCAACCTTCTTGAGTTCTCCTTTTCTTCATACACTTTAATCGGTTAGCATCCACCGTATAGCGGTATACTAGTAATTAACCAAGAAAAGTCGTCTACTTGTTAGTTAGGTTAGATGGCATATAACTAAATGGTTCTAGTTTAATGATGTCAAGGTTAGATGGCATATAAATAAATGGTTCTAGTTTAATGATGTCAATTTCTCATCTGGAAATAACTCACTTGGAATCTTCAGCTACTTCTATCTTAAACTTTCTACGGATTTGTTTCATATAATTCAAACAAATGAAATTATATTCATTGGAGCAATCACCGCCTTACACATTCATATTGATCTTTGCATGTAGTTTCCTCCTACCTCACATAGAATAACCAGCAACAATTGGGGAAATAGATTTTAAAGTTAAAAATACTCATATGTAAATATTTTATTTGGAAATGTCACTAGAAATAATTTTTATTAATATACGTCATACACTACCTTTTCTTTCCTTCTTTCCTTTTTCCTTCCAAAAAAATTTTAGTTGCTAGACCTCTTAAATACTTGTATTCTAGTAAAAGGTTTGGTTACAAGCGGTTTAAGCATTGTTTCTGACCAAGCTATTTTTTTTTGTGGAACTTGAAAATCTAATCTCGAGATATAGTTTTATTGATCAATGGAAAAATTAACAAAAGAAGTAGGGGGACTTGTGTTTCTTGCCTCAAAATTACAAGAGCCAAAATGCAACAAAAGGAAAATGCATGCATGATATGGAGTACTAATCCAGTTACAATCAATCCTATCTTATCTAGGCCTTAGCAATTGAGAGTAGACATGACTAAGTGCAATAGATCAGGCTCTTAAATCTGTTTCATTAGCTGAATCGCACAACTAAGAACTTCTACACATCTAATATAAGGTATATTTTCTTTCTTTGTATTAAAAATTCCTACAGTGTCTCCTTGTAGTTCCTCATTGCTAAAAATAATCAATTTCTGATGCTTGTGTCCCAAATTAGCCAACCTGTAAGCTGCTTTATTACCTTCTCCAAATATGTGAAATACTACTATGTAGTTTCTGAAAACTCAACCACAAAGTACCTCTTTGAGTGATCGAATTACATACAGTCAACGAATCAACTTCAATCCAAACATTGAAGTAGTAAAATTGTTTACAGAGTCCGATCCCATGAACAATAGCATTCAGTTCAGCATCCGCAATAGAATCTTCTGTATATCGTCTCATACTATGTACTTTTTAACGCTTCAATTTTGTTTAAGCCAGCCTAAACTTGAAAAAGGCTTAAAATTTATTTACGCTTTTTAAAAACTTGCTGAATTTGTGATTCGAATTATAGTACAGTAGATAGATACTTATAATTTAGGCGAGAGGCCCTGCGTTAGAACCACACATGCCTCTCTCCTAATTTCCCTCCCCTCCCCTATGTCTCCTCTGTATTAAAAAAAAAAAAAAACTTGCTAAATTCTGAAACACACAGGTGCATCGCATGCCCTTTGCATAGTGCTTCAGGCTTTGTTTGAGGTGCAATTTTATGAAACAAGCCCGTCAATCCAATTCTATAACTAATGTTTGGTTTCTTATATATCTAATTTCAATAAATCTAAATAATTACACAACCACATTCTATCGTGTCTAGTTGCCAGTCTAACTATGAATTGTTGAGATTATACAATTAAGATGTCGTTATGCATATTTTGGAATTCAAATCTATACAATTTACCAAATTTTAATTCAACTCACCATCATTGTCTTTTTTTTTTTAATTATTTTTTTGTGAAATGGCACTCACCATCATTGTTAGATAAACAATATATAGTAATAACAAAACGATATCAATTTTATCCATTTGTTTTTTTATTTACTCGCAAGACAATAAAATCAAAATATTAATTAGTGTAATTTCATTTTTTAGGGTATTTTTGTTAAAAAAAATATTATAAACAGCGTTCTTTGAAAAAGTTTTTAGAAATGTTAACTTTAGCAAGTACATTTAATTTGGTTATTTTTTGCAATTTCCTTTAAATTTTAATTGGTCATTTTTTTTTTAACAATTACATATGGATGGTAAGGGATGAGAATTAAGTCATGGTGGTCAGTGTGGGAAACTCAAGATGCCACCAAACTAGATGGATCTTTGTTATAATTGGTCTTTTTTTTTACATTAATTTTTTTTTTGTTTTTAACTCAGTATCCTGACCAATTAAAAATCAATATGTAAATTCATAAACCTCAATTTGTCAATTCGAGTAAATAAGTTCTTCATTGACTACAGATATCCTTGCATTTTTATTATTACCCATTGCCCAAGCCTTAAAAATGATCTCCCGTCAAATGTGTAGTAGGATTATTATGTTATACAAACACGCAACGGGGATTATTGGGAAAACCTATACACAATAGGTTCCTTGTATGTGAGACCCACACAGTTATCTTAATAATCTCCCGCTATATATTTATATGGTGGGATAATCCCACCATAGAGATCATTACTACGCAAAACCTCGCACCCCTCAAAAGCATTACTTGGGATTGAAAACATTTATGAAACACAATGTGAAATGATTACTAGCCAGATGTATGGCTGTACTATTCTCCAGACGCACAGTTAGTAAGAGATTATTGGGAAACTTACACGCAGTAGAGTCTTTGTATATAAGGCCTACACAATTGTCTAAATAATTTCTTATCATGTGTATAGTATAGCTACCATATGTAAGGCCTATACAGTTATCTAATTAATAATCCTTCATAATGTGTGTAAATGAAGGGATTCTGACACAAGGTTATTACTTAAGCACAATGCCGTTTCACTAGCAGGCACATGGAACTGTACGTCACTTCCGATAATTGCGTAAGATGACACTTTTTCAACTCTTTGTTGACACTGAGTCAATGGTCAATGAAAATTACACACAGGGAAGCAAGCTTAAGAAAAAGGGGAGACTGAAGAGAGATGGATGAAGCACTATTCATCTCCTCATCGAATCCTGCTAGTGGGTGAAGAAGAATTCTCCTTTGCTCGCTCTCTTGCTGTAGCTTTTAGGTCTGCTTCCAATATTGTCGCTACTTCTCGCGATTCTAAAGGTTTGCCCTCGTCTCCTGTGCTTTTTCTTTTCCGGATTATCGGGAAATCGGGTCCTTATTCAATCTTGTTCATGATTTATTTCATTCTTTTGTATAATGTGCTGAGGGCTTTAGATACATATCGCCGGAGAGTTGGGGATTGAGGGAATTTGCGAATGATTGTGCATGTTTACGGGTTTATTGCGTATAATGACGATTGCTTCTCGCTTTCGTCGTTTTCTAATAAATTATTTCAATTGGGATTATTTTAATTCTTCTTAGTGGTTCAAAACGTCTGCAACCGACATTTGGTGTTTGATCCTTTTTTTCAAAACAAATTATAATTCCACTTATTGCTTATTTGACTACTGATTTGACAACTATTCATCTATAATCACAAATTTCAAACTTCGATTAAATCTACACCACTCATTTCACCTCATTATAATTTTTCATTATAAGTCAATATGAGTAATTAGAATCAAACCGCCATCGGTTTTGATGTTTTTCTATTTCCTTTTATTTGACCTGTGATGGTGGACGAAGTTATAACCATATCACACTGAGGCTTATGGCCATTAATGTCTGAGTTATTTAACGAATAATGTCTGAGTTATTTAACGAAACGTGTATCGTCTGGACATTTTAATTGATGCTCTGTGATCTTGTTGAAAATTAAAAAACTCTTTTTTGTAGTGTTATTATGTCCTGCTGTGTAGGAAGAATTCCAATATTGAAGCGTCCATTTTAGAAATGGAATACAATCAAGATCGAATTTAATTCTAGGGACAGATTGTGTCAGTTGTTCCATGAGTTTTGTTTTGATCTTTTGTTTCCTTTTACGCAGTGATTGTATTCATTAAATTAGGATTTCTTGTAGTATACTACCATACTTATCTGTTGAAACAGATGAATTAATGGCGAAGTACAAGAATGCAAAATCAGACGTGTCTCTTTTGGAAGAAATGGGTGCTTCAGTATTACATGGAGTTGATGCAACCAAAATGGAGCATTATTCAGGACTTGGAACACGAAAGTTTGACCGGATCATTTATAACTTTCCTCATGCAGGTTTTCATGGGAAGGAAGACAAGCCCCATATAATCGGGTCAGTGTTTCTTCTCAAATGAAAAATAATGAGCTGAGGTAGGTAGCATTGTTTGTGTGATATAATTTGAAAAGTTCATTGATCATTGTCTTTGTTGGTAATTTTACCTTCAAAATGGCTTCTGATTTGCTCATATATTTGTTCCTTTCACATTGTACGCATGATATTTGACATGGTTCTAATTGTTGCATGCCAGTGCTTGCAAATTTTTCTACGTCAATTTTTTTATATGCTTGAATTTACGTTTTATGAGATCTCATCTGTTTCATTTATGTAAATATTACATATGATTGTAATAAGTAATCTCATAGATGATAACATATGTGACTGTTTGCTAAAGCATTGGCATTGTTAACATCAATACCAAAGGGATTAAGTTTTTCAGTATGTCATTTGCTTTCCTTAGTCAGCCTTCTGCTCTTCGAATACCTTAGGGATTAAGTTTATCTCTTTGTCAGCAGTTTCCGCTCGAGTGAAAATGCTTGATAGGGTGTTTGCTTAGTATAAGTTTCGAAAGGGAAAGGGGAAGGGTATGCAAAATGTGTAGATCAGTCTTCTGTGTACTTCTTTATTTTGCTAAATTTTGTCGTATACATTACAAGGTGCTATAAGTTAACTTTCAACTTATGTATGTTGTTGGATACTTTTCTGAACTAATTAAAAGCACTGTGGAATTCTTTGAAGATGGTTTTAATTTTCAATAGAATAGTTTAAATTTTCAATAGAATGCCCAATTTGAGATCCTTTAGAGGATGAATAAATTATATTGCTTGCCGGTGTCGTTTTTGGTCAGGTGGTAACTCATGCTAAGATGTAGCATTATCTCTCATAGTCATATAGGTTGGGCAGAAAGACATTCTTCTAACTCTTGATGGTCTCGTGACCAACATAAATAAAGCGGCTACTTTAGTTCAAATAATGAAGTTTTTGTTGGCAATGCTATTGTTGCTGCAACAGGTTGCTTTAAGAAACATCTATTTGCAGGATGCACAGGAATCTTATTAGTGAATTTTTTAGAAATGCAAGTGGCATGTTGCAGGAGAAAGGCGAAATACATGTTAGCCTCAAGACAATGTATCCATTCAACAATTGGAAAATTGAGGATCTTGGATCAAACTATTCTTTGAAGTTGATTGAGTGTTCTGATTTCAAAATAGAGGACTACCCGGCTTACAACAATAAAAAAGGAGCAGGTTCCTATTGTGACAAGGCATTTCCATTGGGTGAGTGTAGTGCCTTCAAGTTCATCCTCTGTGCTGCTGAGGCTAAAAAGATGTCGAGGGTGGGGGGGAGGCAGTTGGACTTCCCAGTGCAGCAGATGGAACAGCATGCAGCGTCATTTAATAGACAACTCCAACCTTTTCCAGTTAGACTTGCGAATGCCCTCCCTTTGCGGAGTAATAGAGGACTTCCACCTTGTCCAGTTACACTCAGAGATGTCCCAACTTTGCACAATGGTTTGACATTGCATTTCTACATCAGAAATGAATGCTGTAGAATATTTGGTGGTTATCTTGATCACGTGGAGGAAATGTTTGGAAGGACTGGTTATGATTTTTGTGGTTCCCATTGATGCTCTGAAGCTTGGTTTTGAAAAATACATGCAGGAAATCCCTGGAAGACCTTTGAGCGGTTACGTTGATATTCTGGAAGAACTTCATCATCTAAGCATTATGAGATCAACAAGGTTGAGAGAAATGCTCTCAGTTCTAGGTGCGCAGTTGTAAGAAAGATGGAGGCTTGTGTTTTTTCCTGAACTCTTTAGATGTGTAAAATACGATTATGGCATGTGTAAAGTTGTAGAGATTTTTGCTTTGTTTGATCCATAATGATGGAAAAAATTTCGCACTTCTGATAGGAGGTATATGGAGGCCGCATCTTTCTTAATGTACAAGTGTGATGCTTTCCCATTTTAGAACAGGTTATGACCAATAAACAGTGGGTGGTTTCTACTTTCTTGTTATTTGGGTTGATTCCAGCAGCTGTGGTTTGTTGATATTCTGGATTGCCCTTTTTTTTTTTTTTGTAATAGAAGGGTAGTAACTGTACAATTGAATCCTTCTATTTTAGAAATATTAAAAAATATATAGATGTTCGCAAGAGCCTCTTGGAGGTTTAAGAGGCTATCTTTATTGTTCAATTTAGCTCTAACTTTTGAAACATGGCAATTACAAGCTCAAGTCTTACATTTTTTTTATGCAATCTATAACCTTTTATTTAAAAAGACAATAATGCTCTCAAATTGTAATAAACTAATATGAGTATACAATAAATAAATAAAGATCGCAATTATTAAATTTTAGTATTTCTTTTTGAAATACTATCAAATTTGATATAATGATGGCAAAATAATAATAATAATAATCATAAAAATAATTTACCTTAAACCTGATTACAGCCGTCTTGATTGAAGTAGTATTTTTAGGATACGCAAACTCGTTGAGCGGGCTGAACCAAGGTGCCCCACTATATTCACTAGTGACAATTCGTTTAATTATAATACAAATATAAAACAAATAAAAATTTTAAAAAAGGAAAAATAATATAATAAATGGACCGATAAACACATAAAAAAAAATCGATCCGAACAGCCTCACATTAGGCGAATGGCAAAGTCGAGTGATACGAGTGTCACTGCTAAATTCTAATGAGTTGTTTTTTAAATACAACCAAATCATACAATCAAATAATTATTTATTATTCTTGTAATGTTTAACTAGATTTTTCACTCGTGCGATACACGGGGTAGTGATCTAGTGAAAATGTTATACTTCAAAAATAGTGTGATAGGATTTAATGCTTGATGTCGTAAAATGAATATAAAAAATATAACTTGGGCAAATAGAATGTGGATTGTACCATAGCAAATAACATGTAATAGCAAATGTATATAACTAATAAGCAAACTCTGGTGCTTATTGTATACAAGTAGGGAAACCATCTAAAAATACAGTTTAATAAGAACTATGATAACTTAAACAAAGACATAAAATAAAAGATTGACAACAACATTGATTCGTCAATAATAAACAACATAAAACTATTACAAAATATCTTTATAATGGAAAAGGCATAGAATTATTTGAGATAATCATCCAAAATTAACATTAGTATTCAATAAAAAATAATCACTAAGTTCGAGTAATCATCTCGTAATATTTTTTGTTTGACATTTTATTTTTTACCTATCTACATGAAAGTAGAGATTTAGTGGCCTAGAAAAAAACAATCACCATATCCATATTCAAATGAGTGAAAATTAGAAATTCCAACCCCCATTTGAAAGTAATAAAAATTTAACATCATTATTAGTTTAGCCCAAAATAACTACAAGCGTGGGCATCATTCCGCATATCTGTCTTATTGGATTCTAATTATGGCCACAACTTTAATTTGTTGAGTGATTGATAATTCAATAAGTGAATGTCTTAAACAACGTCGATGTTAAATTGGATTTCAAGCTTTTAACCAAGAAAGTTTGGTAACCTCTATTTATTAAATAATTTTGGTAGCTTCATATGTAATGCATTTAAGATAAATTCTCTTATTGATAGATACATATCCAGACTATTATCTAATAACTAAATCAAACAATGCATGGAAAAGAGTACCAATGTATTATGATAGCAAAATTGAACGGTTAAACTACTTTATTCATTTTTTTTATTTTTTATCTTTTGGGATTAACTGTATATAAATACCACAATTGAGCCCCCTAAAATGCAAATGTTTGATAGAAAAGTGAGTGTAACAGTGCTACAACTATCTTAAATCAATCACCGTCTTCAATAGTAAAAACAACTCTTTTTAATCAATAATTCCTTATAAGTGTAGAATGTTTAAGTATTTTACAGTAGATTCCTGATTTAAAAACAAAAAAATCTAAAAAAGATAAACAAAATCTATTAATTATAATTCAAAAAAATCTCAAACTTCCACATTCTCAGGCTCCTTTCTCGTCTCGATTGCTAACCCTAGTTACAGGATATAAGTCCTGCTATGCAATATTTAAATTCATGCGCAATCAATAGCCTAATTAGCATTTAATTAAGAACAACACTGAATGAAGAAAAGAGTCAAGGATTTCAAAGGGAAAATTAAAAGGAGAAGAAACAAACAAAAAAGGTGAATGTCGTTGCAAAACAGAAACCCAACTTACAAAACGTGTTTTCACATTTAAAACCAAAATATTAAAACATGTAATGCAACAAAACATAGGAAAATAAATGAAAATCAATTATTAGATAAGTTGGTAATCATCAGAAAAATAAGCACATACCAAAATACAACAATACCCAATCCAGAGCACACCAATATGTTAGTATATTGAATAAAGAAATCAAGAGAATACGCAATGAGAATGAAAAGGGAAATAAGTAGTGCCTACCTCAGTCTTGTTGTCATTATAGGCTTATAGCCTTGTTCGATCCCTCTAGGATATGCTTTGAATAACTAAGTAAAAAGTAAAAAGAGAAAACTTTTATTATGAGCAATATAAGGACGGAAGAGAAAATAAAAAAAAAATACTTCTATTATCAAATAAATAGTATCACCACAATAGGACTGAGGTCCTTTATATCTTGAACAAATTGTAAGATACTCTAAAACTAATCCTGGAGCATAACAGCAATTCACCTTAAGTTTCAATTTCTCTAGAGGAAATAAAAACAAAATCATCACAATATGATTGATGTCCTTTAAACCTTGAATGTGGTTCCTCTATCTCGACCAGGGTAGAACTTAGTACCATTCCACATCATTCTAGTATAATGAACAGGAAAAAAAATCTATAATCCATCAATAACTATAATACCAATACACAATTAACCGTCAGATTAACTATATTTCTCCATGTTCTATAATACCTAACAAAAATATGTACTTTATTTTTTTTCAAAAAAATAGGTACTTTATTAGGATAGAAAGCCATATGAATTGGAAGAAGTCAGATGATATTGATAGAGAAAATTAGGAAATTTACTGCAAATTGCATAAGTTATGGAAAAATACGGTTAAAATTAGGTATCCACAAATCATCACATGCGTCCTAAAATCGTTATGTCAATTAATATATATGGGTTTCGTAGCTCTTTTTTGTGCCATTTGAAATCTTGGCCCTCTCTCTCATCTTTTATTTCTTTTTTCTCTAAGTGTTCTCTTTAGATTATTTGTAATTTCTTTGTTTAAATTAATGTGACTTTTAATATAAATGTGATTATGAAGAAATTTTTATATGTGACATTTAGTTACAAAATAACATAGACGTGAATTTTAGATATGTGACTTCTTGATAATAAAATGTATCGATAAATACAACATATTTATAAGTAAAAATTTTTAATGTGATTTTTTTATATGCGATTTATTGTTTAAATGAGACTTTTAAATTAAATGTGATTTTTTAATTATTAAGCGTGACTTTTACTTGTGTGTGACTTTCTAATAGAAAAAGGTGATCGTGACTTTTTAATGAAATGCGATACTTTCTTTGTGACTTATTAATCAAATGTGACTTTTTATTGAAAAGTTACTTATTATGTGGCTTTTGAATTAAAATGTGACTTTTTAATGAAACGTGACGCTTATCGTGTGACTTATTAATCAAATGTGACTTTTTATTGAAAAGTTACTTATTATGTGGCTTTTGAATTAAAATGTGACTTTTTAATGAAACGTGACGCTTATCGTGTGACTTATTAATCAAATGTGACTTTTTATTGAAAAGTTACTTATTATGTGGCTTTTGAATTAAAATGTGACTTTTTAATGAAACGTGACGCTTATCGTGTGACTTATTAATCAAATGTGACTTTTTATTGAAAAGTTACTTATTATGTGGCTTTTGAATTAAAATGTGACTTTTTAATGAAACGTGACGCTTATCGTGTGACTTATTAATCAAATGTGACTTTTTATTGAAAAGTTACTTATTATGTGGCTTTTGAATTAAAATGTGACTTTTTAATGAAACGTGACGCTTATCGTGTGACTTATTAATCAAATGTGACTTTTTATTGAAAAGTTACTTATTATGTGGCTTTTGAATTAAAATGTGACTTTTTAATGAAACGTGACGCTTATCGTGTGACTTATTAATCAAATGTGACTTTTTATTGAAAAGTTACTTATTATGTGGCTTTTGAATTAAAATGTGACTTTTTAATGAAACGTGACGCTTATCGTGTGACTTATTAATCAAATGTGACTTTTTATTGAAAAGTTACTTATTATGTGGCTTTTGAATTAAAATGTGACTTTTTAATGAAACGTGACGCTTATCGTGTGACTTATTAATCAAATGTGACTTTTTAATAAAAAGCGATGTGTTATGCAACATTTGAATTAAAAATGCGACATTTTAGTGAAATGTGACACTTACTTGTGACTTATTAGTTGAAAAGTGCCTTGTTATGTACTTTTAAATTAAAAATGTGACTTTTTTTATACGCGCATTCTTAAGTGAATATAACATTTTGATCTTATAATGACTCAATACTTTATTCTTGTAACATTTTATTTAAAAGGTCATAGGGAATTGCCATCGTTAATTATTTTTCAAAAAATAAATTAGAAGATATATGATTTTATATGTGTGACGTTTTGACAAAAATATAATGATTCATGTGGCTTTCTTTTTTTTTTTTTCAGAAACATAACATACATACAGAGACATTAAATGTTATCTAATAAAATTATATTTACAATTTATGAAATTTATAAATGTAACTTTTTAAAATTAGCATAAATGTGACTTTGTGATAATGCAAACAAAAATATTACTTTTTTGAAAAAAAAATCCGTGTCCACTAATTTTCTTAAACTTTCATTTGACTAACATATAGTTATTTAAAAGTCCATTAGAAAAAGAAGAGCTCAATTATCTTATCTGGCATATTAGTTATAAAGCCAGACACTTTTTAAATGGGGAAAGATTTAATTCAGTTATGCCAGACAATTTCTTAATTATACCAGACAACTGTCATTTAATATATATATATATATATTACATGTAATTAATTTTCTTTGTTCATCTATATAAAATTTACTCAAATCTATTCAATTTTGGATATAATGATTTAATCTATAAATAAATTAAATTAGGAAGAATATTTTGAGAAGCCCAAGACAGTGAAAAGCAGGCCCCATTAAGTTGTATAAATTAGTCCAATCAATTTTGACACATCATGTTGACATCAGTGAAATTGTGGGCAGACACCATAGTTTAAAACCTACTTATTAACATGTAGGTTATGATTCTAATCATTCACTATTAGATTTATAACAAAATTTTTGTGAAGAGTGACAATCGGGCTGGCTTTGCGCTGGTTGAGTAGCTGCACATCAAACAGGCCCATTCAGTTGCGTAAAACCAGCGCAATCAATTTTGACACATCACAGTGACATCAACAAATGTGGGAGGTAAAATTGAGCCTCTAATTGTAATTGACAACTCTCCTTTAATATATATATATATATATATATATAAGGAAAGTAGTTTTGGTATAGTTGTACCGCAATTTTCCCGCCATAACTGCATTTTCGGGGGGATATTTAGGCTTTTTACAGTAATTCTTGCGGTGGTCTATATCTTTTCTATTAAAATTTAAATTATTTTGATTAGATTTGGTTGTTCTGATTTCAATTTTCTTTTATCTTCTTCGATCTTCAAGACAAGATTCTGGTTTTTTTTATAATTTGACTTAATTTAAAATTGCTGATCAATGGATGAGATTTAATCTTTTAGATAGGAAAAATGTCCGAGATTTGAAGGACTCATGTTTCACCGATTTTTATATATACTTTTCTTTAAATTTAATATCTTATATATTCTTTTATAATTCCTTTTTTCCCCTCTAGCTATTCATTAAAAAAATATGGAAATATGAAACACATTACATATATAAAATAAAATTAACTACCGCAATTTTAAATATGGATTAGTTTCTATATATCATATTCAACGGGTGACTTCATAGTATTAGAAATCAAGTATTTGGAAATGCAAAATATCAAAGTATTTGGATTTTGAAATAAAATCAAGCTTGGATTTAAAATGAAATCAAGTACATGGGAGTGTTATTAATATAATATAGTTTACTTTTTTTAATTGTTTTTGCCGTATATTCGAGTTACATCTTATTAGTTTATTATTTTATTAAATAGACTTTTATCAGATAAATGTTAGAGATAATTTAAGTAATTCTTATAGATTATAAATAATCTTATCATTTGTCAAATAGAATAAGTTTATCTTTAATAAGTACATTCATCATCTTATTATAACCACTTATTTTGAAAATTTTTCTTAAAAAAGATTGGATTGTTTTACACTAAATGCTTACTAGGTTACTTATTTTGTAATCATTTAATGATATTCTATTTTCATCATACAGATTTTATTTACATGTTTCAGAATGTTCTAATAGTTCACTCAATAAGTAAAATGGTTTCTAATAAATAGTTTATAATTAACATTTTAAAGTTTATAAAATGTCTAGGGGACTAAAATTGAGATACTGGGACATAGATGTCTCAAATTCGATTGTGGGGGTTTGTCTACATCTTATACGTAGTTTGTAGTCTCCTGTATAGGAATTTGATTTCTTGTAGTCCCTCGTATAGGGGTTTGTATTCTTGATTTTTGCACATTGCATTTTAGAAGTATATATATCTATATGCACTTGTAATGTCATGATGCGAATTATAATTGTACTTAAAAAAAAGTAAAATAGATTACTTTATTTTCTAAGGTCACGTAATTCCATTTTATATTCAGTTTAATATAACAAGTATAAGTTTACGACAAGATAACAAAATATTACTCTTGATAAGTGCCCATAGTTATATGTTATTTAATTATACGTATTAACCATTATATATAATTTGTTTTGATTTTATCCGTGCAACGCATGGATAAAAATTTAGTATGTATAATATGCTATTTAATAATAGTGATGATCACTACCATTACCATTGATAAATAGTCTTCATCCAACAATATGGAAAAATTGCGGATTGCCGTTTCCATTGGGCAAACCATTTTCCCAAGCCTATCTGGCTATTATTTCTAGTTCAAGTCTTCCTAAAATAAAATTTAGATCTGCAATGGAGATGAACCAACACCTTCAACTCATATATAAATTGATGAATCTTGAAAGTTTTTATCATATCCCGTGAACCCAATTAAACAAACTTGAAAATAATTTATTTATAATGCTAAATTCATGTTTGATGTTTGTATAAATTAATCAAACACTAGATATCAGGTGCCATTACGACATAAAACAAATTAATGTGGTGTACTATCGAATGCTAATATAATTTGTGAGATGGTAATGTACTCATATTAAAAGCTAATATTATATCACATCGCTATCTAGTGCCATTATAGTAGCAAACATCTTGTGCCTCAAACCTACCCTCCGTCCCGTAAAAAATAGTATTTCTTTTTCATTCGTTCCAAATTATAGTCAATTTTCCCTATATTTATTGTGCATAATATTCAACAATAAAAAATGAAATATTAAATAAATAAAAAGGTATATTAGAAAATATATTCTTAAATTGTAATTTTTCAATAACATTAATTTTTTTTAAAGTACAATTACAAATCTACATTATAGCAGTACAAATGCATAGAGATACATCTTATATTGAAATATAGCAACAATACAAACTCTTGCATAGGGGAATACAAACCCTTATACACGGAAAAATCAACAATACAAATTTCTATATATGAGAATATGCACTATACATAAAATATAGAAAATATCCCATTAGGGGAATCAAATAATATTAATTATTATTTTTTAGTTCATATAAAAATTTCAGAGGGTCATGTTTGCGGGATGGAATGGAGTACATATTTCAAACTCAAATAATTTAGCGTAGGAGAGATAAAGAGTATGTACATTAATTTTGATGAAATAATTTGTCATTTATAAGAACGAAAAAACAATCTACATACTGATTGGATCCGTTAATTTATTAAACAGTAATAACCAACTTAATAATTTGTCATCCCTAAAGTGAAATTGTACGTAGGATTCATCCCCAAATCGTGGTTGGTGTCTTTTCACTCCTCACCAATAATAATAAACTACCAATGTGCTTAGCCACCGATTATTCTATAATGGCCTCTACATAAATTGAATTATTATAGGGTGTAATGCGACAAGACACAATTAAATATTTTTCTTTTGAAAGGCCAAAATTTAAGTTTGACTTTTGATCATTTATAAGTTTTTACCTATATAAAAACTAAGCCAATAAAACAATATATCACGTAAAACTTTATAAACCAAATGAATTTGTCATAAAGACCACCAATATAGAGACCATTATTATGGAGACTATCTTAGTGAACTCAATATTGAGTTTATGAATCAATATTTAAGTTCTTACTTTTCTTTCTTTCTTTCTTCCTTTTTTTTTTGTGGGTAATTGTGTAGTCCTTATTAACGAAGACCACGTAATCGTAACAGAACTAATAAACTAAATTAGTGTATAAATAAAACCAAATTGGCTAAAAACTATTCTCAAACAAGTATATTATTATTAATATTATATTATTATTGTTTTTTTTTTTACGATGCACTTTAGATGCTTGCCCTCGTTTGTATGTGTCGATATTTGATTGTGATATATGGAGATAATGATTAAAATGATATAAAAATTTACATCACATTAAATATGTGGTTAAATGTTTCGTTATGTTTGGATACTATTTAAAAATCAATTTTATGTATCAACTAATTTAAATTTCAAATTTTAAAAACATGCACCAACCATAACGGATAATGTTAATTACTTTGGATAGCTCTAATTAAACTAATGGATAGTTATAATTAATTAACGAATCTGGTAGGTACTAGGTTGACTCTTTTCCAAGTAGATTCCTCTGTACGCACATATAATTATTGCAAAAGTTTGTCCCGTATAATAATATAGTATATATTGAGAGAGATTAATTGGAAGATATTTAATATGATATTGAGATTAATATGATACACGTCACATGGTCATGTGGTGTCATATGTATAGCGTTAGAACGGGACTAGACTTTTCAGACTGTGTCTCTTTTATATGATAAAAATGTGGATTCTTCGATCAACATTTTTGAATTGGAAAATTTTTATTATGGAATCTCTTGGTGATGTTTCAATGAGTTGTCTCAACATCGATCAATCTAGCTGATAACTTTAATAGGTATCTTGAACAGTTGATGGTATATTTCATGAGTAACTCTAAACAAACATGAAAAAGTTATATAAATAAGTGACTTGCTTATGTAGCATAGTTTCATTGGGTGTTGATCAGATGAATAATGATTAATCATCCAATGAAATTGTGTCACATAGATAATATTACTCATTCATGTTACAATTTCATGTGTATCTATATTTCACCTGAAAGAGGATCCGTGCTCAAGAGTGTCATCTAATAGATAATTCCATCTCATCATGTCATATAGCATGATGATCAACAAAAATTAAAGGAGAAAAAGTCAACAAAAATTAGAGACAAAAATTAGAGGCGAAAAAGTCAACAAAAATTAGAGGCAGTCAACTTTTTCATGTTAGATTATATTTAAGGAAATTTTTTTTCAGTCAACAATGCATGTTGTCATTGTCCTTTTGAGGGCTATGCATTTCTAGAGGATTAAATATAACGACCCATGATAATTTTTCAAAATTTGGGAATAATTTTGATTTTTCAGTGGAAGTGTAAGACAATGTTTGTGTGCATTTTTTATAAACAACCAATCATTTTTGTTGTAAAATGTGAGTTTTTTACATGAAGATTTTATACTTTCTCCAACCTATGATAATGGGCACACTTCTATTTTTACATAGATTAAGGAACTTTTTATTAATATTATTGGAAAAATAACAATTTTATGTATTTTTTCTAAAATAGCCTTATTCATAACAATAACTAATTTTGGTGCATATAATACTCCCTCACTTTTACAATTCTTTTGTCATTCGTCTCAAATTACGGTCTACTTTCTTTAGTTAATATCTTAATTTTCTCATATTCCTTTATTTCATGGAATAGAGTGAGTAATGTGTACTAAACAAGAAAATGAAGAGGTAAATACACTACTAATAAAGGAAATGTGCTATAATTTGATAAAATAAAAATGGAAAATGAGCCTATCTATTTTTGTGGAATATAGAGATAGTAGTAAAATTTATTTTACTGAAAGAGAAATTGAAGGAGATTTATGACAATGGCGTGACCATGAGATAGTGGAATTTTTAGCATTCTAACCAATTTTTTCAATTTAATTAGTTGCTCCAAGCTACTAATTATAGTTTTTAAATTAGTTATTTGGTCGATGATAGGTTTATATTCTTTAATTTGATGAATAAAAAAGGTAAATTGATGTGTTCTTACATTGCCACTATCATCACTTCCACTTGGGTGATTATATATTGTTTAACGTAATATATTTTGTCAAACTAGCTGAGTTTGTGAGTCAATATTTAAGTTCTCTCTCTCTCTCCCCTTCTTTTTTTTTTTTTGGTGTGTGGTCCTTGTAATGAAGACCACGTAGTCGTAACATAACTAATAAACCAAATTAGTGTATAAATAAAACAAAATTGGTTAAAAACTATTCTCAAAGAAGTAAATTATTATTAGTATTATTATTAATATTATTATTCTTGTTGTTGAAGTAGTTAGGATGTACTTTAGATGCTCGCCCTCGTTTGTTGATAAAAATACGAATACTAGATGACAAATTGACAATATATAATAATGATAATTACTTTGGATAGTTCTGAATTAATTAACGAATCTAGCACGCCCTAGGTTGACCCGTTTGCAAAAGTTTGTCTCGTATAATAATACACAGTAATTAAACACATTAAAAGTAAAGAACCGGGTAGGCAGTAGCTTGCTTCCACTGTACAAAAAATGATTTATTTTTATATTTATAATAATTTTTTATTGCAAAGTTTCTTTCTAGTACTGGTATAAATACCTCAAAGTTCTCAATAATCCTTTCATGCATATAATATCATATGTAATTTATGATTAGAATATCAGAATTATTGATCTTAATTAAATGTTAATTTACAACTACATTAATTGTTAATTTGCAGCACAAGATAGAGATAAAGGTTGTAATGTCAAGTGAAAAGAGGAAAACTCTAGCCATGCAGATTGCTGCGAAAGCACAAGGGGTGACCTCCGTTACTACAGAGACGGCAAAAGATAAAATGGTTGTGATCGGTGAAGGAGTCGATGTTGCTTGCTTGATCTGTTCTCTAAGAAAGAAATTTTGCCTTGTCGAGCTTTTAAAACTTGAAGAAGTGAAGCCTGATGATAAAAAGACTCCAACTTCACCGTGCAAACCCTGTAAGGCATGTCCACCTTCACCGTGTAAACCATGTAAGGCATGTCCAACTTCACCGTGCAAACCCTGTAAGGCATGTCCACCTTCACCGTGTAAACCATGTAAGGCATGTCCAACTTCACCGTGCAAACCCTGTAAGGCATGTCCACCTTCACCGTGTAAACCATGTAAGGCATGTCCAACTTCACCGTGCAAACCCTGTAAGGCATGTCCACCTTCACCGTGTAAACCATGTAAGGCATGTCCAACTTCACCGTGCAAACCCTGTAAGGCATGTCCACCTTCACCGTGTAAACCATGTAAGGCATGTCCAACTTCACCGTGCAAACCCTGTAAGGCATGTCCACCTTCACCGTGTAAACCATGTAAGGCATGTCCAACTTCACCGTGCAAACCCTGTAAGGCATGTCCACCTTCACCGTGTAAACCATGTAAGGCATGTCCAACTTCACCGTGCAAACCCTGTAAGGCATGTCCACCTTCACCGTGTAAACCATGTAAGGCATGTCCAACTTCACCGTGCAAACCCTGTAAGGCATGTCCACCTTCACCGTGTAAACCATGTAAGGCATGTCCAACTTCACCGTGCAAACCCTGTAAGGCATGTCCACCTTCACCGTGTAAACCATGTAAGGCATGTCCAACTTCACCGTGCAAACCCTGTAAGGCATGTCCACCTTCACCGTGTAAACCATGTAAGCCATGTCCACCGCCACCGTGTAAACCATGTGAGCCATGTGAACCGTGTCTGCCTTGTCCGCGGCCACCTTCTCCGTGTAAGCCATGTCCTGGACCGACCCCATGCTTGCGTCCACCGGGTCAGCCGTGTTCGTACCCATATCCATACCAAACATATCCTGAATTCCCG
>CAVNYN010270693.1:0-11134 GCA_963692815.1 Nyctanthes arbor-tristis | reverse complement strand
CTTGCAGTAGAGAACACCTTCCATGGACGAGTAATTGCTCAGCTGAAAATGGTTAAAACGCCATGAACAACAATAGACATCACCAGCAGAGGTTTAAACATTCATAATCCTTTTTCATGGAAATTATAGTGCAACGGCAATTTTCCTTAGCGCTACATCCTACAGCTGTTTACATCATAATTCAACCCAAACACACGATCTGATTGTTGATCAATATCATCAGGCACTTTGCATCTAATTTCATTGTTTAAATCTTGAACAATATGAAAAACAAACAGGGTTATGGATTTTTAGTTAACGGGGATAATGTGAGATCCGTAATAGGGAAAAACCCACAAGATAGGGTAAGCTGGTACTACAGCTCAAACCCACCCTAGTGATTCAGAATTTATGGGTTTTAGATGCAGAAAATTTTTTTGTACAGTAGTACGAATCAGAATTGTTCTCCCAACTATAATACTCTGCAATTAGCTATATTTTCTAACCCGAGTAATTCGTTCTTGTTAAGTACCACTTTCGGTACTAAGGGATGAGTTCAGCAGAATTCCCAGATCACCACACACATACAAATACGTCCAAAAGTTATAAATCAGCCATTAAAATTTCAAAATTTTGCCAAAATAAAATGATTTTGTTCATACAATCCGGTTATGTGCTTGAAAATTTTCATTTGTTCATGAACATAAAAATAGAAAAAGAAATGCAAGCGGAGTAATTCAGAAAGAGATAAGCATCCATAAAAAACAATAAAAGTGTTCAGCACCTTGAGGGTTCCTTTGCAGTGAGAGCATTTGAAGCAAGACTTGTGATAATCCACTCCATCAGCAGACAAAAGCTCCACCGGATAAACTGTCTTTTCGCAGGCCTTGCATTTCTGTTGTGTCCCAATGAAAGACATAGCTCCACAAACTCCACAGATCTGATCCTCACTCTACTCGTGGTACGGGAGGTATTAATTCAGGAGTAATAAACACGGAACTAAATAATAAGACTTTCGGATCAACAACAAATTACAGCAAGAATTTAGACCTAAATGTGGATTACTTCAAACGAAAGCACACCGTCGGACTTGCGTACCTTAGAAAGGAAAGTGGAATAGGTTTGCGAATTCTTCTCGATTTGTTAGCTTTTCTGCGCACACAAACAACAAAAAGAGAGAGTGCATATGCAGCGAAGCGGATGATGAAGAATAATGATGGTGATGGTGAAAGAAACGACAGAAATATCTTCGCTGGAATCGCATTTTGATTCCCGCTTTGACTCTTATCGCGCACCGGATTACATTCTAAAAAGTATTGAAGAATTATTATTATTATAATAATAAATTTATTTAAACTCAGCACGAATCGCACTTCTGTATGCGAAATTGCAACCTTGTTACCACTTCAAATAGTCTCAGGCTGATGTGATATCAATATATGAACTTTCGTTGAATTGTAGAAGACAGCCAACAATTATTTACTGCGTCTTTTAACAAAGTAATACAACAATTTGCACCAACGTTGTAAGAACATCGAATCAAATTTTATTACACAATTGAGATTCGAAACATCAAAATTCATATACGGATGGATGAAATGTAGATTTCAACTACGTGCTTTCATTTCATACATGCAACGCAAGATCATTCACGGGTGAGGATCACTGGCCTTACAGTAGGGGGGAAATCCGTTCTCTGTTGAGCAAGTGAATAGTAAGCAATAACCTGGACTGCTTTATGAATCAGCTCGAATCGTCCATCTGCAGTAGGAATGAGAACTTCAGTTGCAGGAATTACCTCAGTAATCCAGTTTGGACGCAGCATCTGAACCAGTTGCCAACAACATCTAGATGGTGCTGCAATATATCCTTGTGCCCACAAATACCTCAGTGAAGTTAGTCGTGTTACAGCAGCTGCTATTGCAACTTCACTGAAACGGCATCCCCTCATTTCTAGCTTTTGTAGGCTAGGGCAACCTTTGGAGAATTCTAGAAGCCCATTATCAGATTCCCCCACCAAACCCAAAAGCATGTATTGTATCTTTGGACTGTACTGTCCGATATAGCTGAGACCAATGTCTGTTAAACCCCCAGGCCGGAGATACAAACCAAACCTCCTAAGTTCATGGCAACCCACCAACAAAGATTGAACTCCATTATCAAGAGGAAAGTCTGCTATTTGCCGTCGTTCTTCCATCAAGACAAGCCGGAAATTGTAAAGATTTTTCAGGTATGTGCCCACACATGCTAAGGATGCATTTGTGATGTCAGATACATGTAAAGTCAAGGATTCCAGTTCACGGCATCCCTGTGACAAAGCAATTAATCCTCTGTGTGTAACCTCACCTTCGGCATCTTCCCTTTCCTCTGCTCCAGGATCAATCTTGAGTCTTTTCAGTTTCTTACAGACCTTGGCAACCACCTCTAATCCTCTGTCTCCAATTACGCTTCTTGACTGTTGATAAAGACAATAATATTGCTTAATCAGAAAAATGCTTTAATTAACTCATCAAATAATTGATTGATGCACATAAACTTCAAGTCCTACCACAAGTGTTTCCAAGTTGGGACATCCCTGCAGTAAGTGACAATGGCCTTGTGTATCAAGCATAGCATAAAGGAGGTCCAGTTTTTTAAGTCGAGAAGCAACAGGAAAGACAATCGGCATTTCATCTGTCCCCAAGAAGGAGAGTGCCAAGCTGCACAATCTATGGGGAAATGTTAATGCCGAATACCTTTGTAATTGCTCGGAAGCATCTTCATGTGGATTGCCAAAATTGCCCCCACCAAACTCTTCTAGTGCAGCGGCATTGCGGAAGAAACCAATGAGGCCCAAAACTTCAGAATCAGTAATTTTCAAGGAGACCAAAGATTCACAGTTCCTGGCTATCAATTCAAGGTCTGCATAGCTAACTTGAGCAAGATCTGTGGTATAGAAGTTTATATTTTCAAGAATTTTATTCCTCAGAGCAAGCTCATGCAGCCATTCCCCATCCTTTTCATTTATCGTGCTATCTTCCAAATACAATGTCCTCAAACTCCTATCAAAAGGTAAAGACAGTTAAAATTAAACAAGAAAATGAAACTTACGACTTCTAAAACAAAAATATTCAATTTTTAAATTCAAAAGGCAGTTATAACATTCAAATGATCCACAACAAAACTATAGTTTCAATTCACCTGATAAAAGATGAGTTTGGGGAAGGCAAAAGATAGAATCTAATCCGTGTGCTTTCACCACCATACTTAGAAAAGAAACAGATTACCCTTGTCTATATAATGCAGAAACAGATTTTCAACTAATGAAGTCAAACAAGATCATCAAAAGAATCATCAAAAGATAAGGCAATAAGTAAAACAGTATAAATGCATCATTTTTCAAGAAAGCAATTCACTGAAACATGTATGATCAAGCCAATAACAGTTCATCATTCATAAAGAACTATAGGAATGCGCCAGTATTTGGTCTCCACCAACTCCTAGATGACTATAGTACAACTCAATCAAGAACTTTGCTGCATTTAATGGTCGTAAAAGCTCGAAATTAAAAGTGAAATTAATCATTCAACCGTGAATTCCAAAATGTTTGTTCAGATATTAGAAATTGAAAAATCAAAGGAATCATTCAAAAATTAAAATTCTCTTAACATCATTGTTTATACCGGCAAGAGCGAGTAATATGCAAAAGCCCATCGGTGGAAAAACCAGAGCACTTATCAAGCTTCAATACTTCAAGCCGCTTCCCAATTGCAGAAGTGGCCAGCAAATCAAGGTCCGAGTCCGTAACTATCATCCTCCTAAAATGCAGCACCTTCATTTTCTTGAACGACCTAACAATTTCCTCAACCCAAGGCCGCGCATACCCGCCCCAATCAGGAGGAATAAGGTTGTACATAGCAGCACGAGGCTGTCCCTTGATCTTGAGCGACTCGAGATTGGGGAATCGTCGAAAGAGTTGGTCGGGGGTGGCGGCATAACAGGGTGAAATAGTAATGCACTTTCGCGTGAGACCGTCGATCTTGTGCCACTGTTTGCACACCCGGGACACCGCCGCCCGATCATCTGGCTCCTCCACGTACGGAATCACGCAGTCCCATACAGTGTGCTGTTTCTTAGAGCGAGTGGTTGAAATACTGCCCGTGCAATCCGTACTACCGACTACATTACCTTTGTTCTTCTCTGTTTCTTTGTTTTCATCCATTTCTATGGCGTTTTCTTGAGTGGAAGAAGAAGAAGAATTGGGGTGGAAGAAGAAGAAGGAATGGGGTTTTCAACGCGGCGGCTATGAGTGAAACCGTATGTAAGGAAAAAATGCAAGGAGAGTGTCTAAATAACCAATACGGAAAGGCAACCACTGTGTGTGCGTGTGTGTGAATGTCAGAGAGCCCGAATTTAACGCTCTTTTTGTTTTAACCCCCCATAACAATACATTAAGGGTAATATACACTCTTGGTCCATACTTTTTAATTTTATATTAATTTTATTCTCATTCTTTTTTAGGCATATTAAGTCCCTCGGTCTTTTATTTATTATAATATTATATCTTAATCGTCACTTTTTATCTCTAATATTTCAATTTTCACTATTAACCACAATTAATATGACTATTATACCCTTGAATTATTAAAACTAATAAGGGTTAAAGGTGAAAATTGAAAGGTTAAGAACGAAAAATGACATTAGAGACATAATATGATAACAAATGAAGAGTTAGGGGCCTAGTGACCTAAAAAAGAATAGAGACAAAATTGATACAAAGTCGAAAGTTTGAGAACATAGAGTGAAAATTATCCATCCATTAATTACATTTGACGTCTTTTCACTTTATAAATTTTTATATTTAGGTTTTTGGTCTTTTAACTTTTTTTTTCCCATATCATATATCTATAACACCTACGTTTCGTCAAGGTAGTCTATTTTTTTTTAATTTATCTCAAAATATAATCCACTTTACTATTAAAAAAGTAGTTGAGATATTAATTTTCTTTTATACAAATATTTTCATTATAATCAAAAAATTGTCTCCTTCGTCCCACAAAGATAGTCCGGTAGATAATTTTACTTAGATTAAGGCTTAGTAGGTAATGTGATTAGAACATCTAATTTTACCTTATTTTTTCTTATATACCCTTGTATCATTAATTATTTGAAATATTTTTAATGTATAAGTAGTTGAATAATAATAATTAATTAGGAGTACATAATAATAATGGAATAATAGACTATTTTTTTAGATGGAGGGAGTATTATTAAAAATGAAATATTGAATAAATGAAAAGTATATTAGGAAAACGATATAGATTTGACCTTTTCAATACTATTAATTGCAGTTTCTTAATATTTGTGAAAATTGACAACTTTGTGTAATTCTTTAATAAATTAAGGTGTATTTGATTACACGCATGGAATTTATTTGAAAAGAAAAATTTTCCAATTAATTGAATTACCATTAATTAAATTCCATAGAAAACAAATCACAACATAAAGTTGAGCAATTGTCATGCCAAATTAATAGTAAGTGAAATTATAATGAGAAAGAATAATAAGAATCAAATAAGCGAAAGTGAAATTCACAAGAAAAAATAGCAAAAACCATTTTCCATAATAAAAATGGAATACATTTAGAGTGCGTCTGATACGAAAAGATAGAAAAGAAAATATTTTCTAACTATCAATCAAAACGTTTTACTTAGGGTGAATTTTTTTGTAAAGAAAATAAAAAAAAATTGTGCTTAATAAGATTATACCATGAAATGAAATTTAAATTCTATTTTCATTGTGTATCAAATATACAAAAGTTGAAATTTACATAGAAATTTGACATTTTCTATAGAAAATTTATGCGATCACACCCATCCTTGGAGAAAAGTTTTTCAATATATTTTATGTTGTCTATTTTGTTATATACTATTACAACCTAAAATAAAATAAGAATAAAATACGAGATGAAAAAGGCAAGAAATGTTGGGGGGGGGGAGTGAAAGCGAATGGTAACGGAAGCCATCTTTTACCCCTAAAGCCCAAAAACAAAAAAAGGGAAAGAAAAATTTATTTAAAAAAAAAAAAGGGAATTGAATAGATACACATATGAGACTAATTACAGTTCTGAAGAGGAGCTACACCCGAAATCTATATTTCCAAAGATGGAACAGGATTCTACAAGCTATAAATATAAATAAATCATGCTTCAATCACAGTCCATCGTTTCATTTCTATAGTTTGAGATGTCGTCCTCAAAAATTGATGGTTTGATACCAAGGGGCATCTCTGTTTGATCACAAGACTCATCTCTGCTATTGCATGTTTTTCCATAGCTACATTCCATAGATTTCTCCAAGGAATCCATGCCCATAGCTGTAGTGCAATTGCTGAGCGAGAGTATATTTGGCTTATTATGGTTACCACCGGTCAGGATAGAGGGAAATACGTCTAGCAGCTGAGTATTTGGTTGGTTGGAACTGCTGATGAGCAAGCGAAGTGTTTCCCTAGCACCTTTTTCAACCAGAGACTCCACATCTGGAATCAGAGGGTTAACGAGATCTGAGCTTAATGATGGAATCGTCGTCGACATTGTAGGGCCTGCACTGACAAAATACCCTTGGCCGGAGGAGCAAACTTCAATGACGGGGACATGAACAATAGGTTCACATGTTAAAGGTGAAAAAGTTACAATTTGCTGTGACGTTACAGGCAGGGGAATTGGCAGTGGCAGTCTAACCAATGGCTCGGGCAGCAGAGGAGGAAAACACACCCGGGGAACCTCATCAAGATTAATGGGCAGTTTTGACTTCCGAATACTCCTGGCAGTTGCTAGAAGAGAAGAAAGTGAAGGTAGAGTTACCGATTCACCCAATGAAAATGGCAGCTCTGAAGGAATTTGAGCTTCTGGCCCCAAGAAAGGCAGGTCCATAGAGTTTCCAAGTGCATCAAGAAAATTTAAGGGGGGAAACAGTTTAGTTACAGCTTCTTCTGAAAGCTCATCCTTTCCTGAGCAATTTGAATTGGATGAAGCAACTGGGGTATTTTCGATACATGAAATGCTCAACTTTTCCCTGGAAATGCTACTCAACGAAGTCAAGTTTCTAATCAGACCCTCTTTAAGCAGAGGATTTGCCACAGAACTGAGGCTAGCCTGGTAGTCTTCATTTGTCTTTGCTCCTTGACTACCATAGACCCCAACTTGAGAAGTCTTCAGAGATTCTAAGGAAAATTCATCATAACTTGATTCAAGAGAACCAAATTTGTTATCTAGAGAAGGGGCAACTGGGAGAACAGAACTAGCTTGCATCATGGTCATCATAGAACCAGTAAAATAAGATCGAAGATTACTAGCAAAACAGTTGAAGCGTGAATCATCAATTCCAGTTAATTCCGCTAATGAAGGTTTCTTCATAAGTAAATCCTTCATCTACATAGAAGCAAGAAAATTAAAATAATTAAGAATAATATACAACAAAACTGTGCAAGTGTATTAGGAATTATCACGCACCCCCAGTCATACCTTTCTGAACAATTCCTCACCCAGTAGCTTAGACTTTTCACAGCACCAAAAATAGAAAACCTCACCATCTGAAATCTTTATCAAGAAAGACCGTCCAGACTTATCTGACGAAATTTCTCTAATTTCTACAGATGAGCATTGAGCCTCAGTGCTCAATGTTGCCACTCTCTCCATATGACCATCGTCCCCAGCAAATGAGATCCGCATGTCCAATGTTGGTAAAAGGGTGAGATTTAAATTCCCTCTGTTCACATAATAAACAAACAAGGTCTATAAACAAGGTATAAATGATAAACTCCCAAAAGGACTTCAATGAAAAATAAAATTATGTCACATAATTGGCAGAATATAGCAAAGACATATGGAACAATGCTGATTAGAACTCCAGCCACACAGCTAAGATTCAGAAACCAATCCACTCCATCTCCGTGTACTGCATCTAATCAAATTAAAGATTTTCGTTGAACATATCTCATGTCTTTTTTCAATTTTTCCCCCAATCATTAGAAGGTAAGTTCTAGATTAGAAAGAGGTAGGTAGAATCATCTGCCCACTGTGCGTCCTAGTAATAATCAATTCTAAAAACAAGAAATGGTGAGGGCATGAAAATCTTTGCTATTTGATCCTCCCATAGGCACTTGCCCACAATGCTCAGTTCTTGTAGGCTAAAATTCTTTACCCAAAATACGATCAAAAGTATATTTAAACTATCATGTGATTTTATTAGGGAGCTGTCCACAAAAAGAAGAGAAAATTTTAGAACCAAAGTACTTCTATATTAAAAGGGAAGGATATACATAAGGCGGCAATAGATCAAACACTGGATACAAGATAATAGCATGGTACCAAACAAAAATATCACAAATGTATAGAAGTAAACTGCAAGCAAATTACTGACAGAAAATATGAAACATTCTAGTGAGCAAAGATCTTTTTTAAAAAAGACTGGAAAAAAAGAAAAAAAGGGAACAATCATAGAAGTCAAATCAGAGTTAGATCAAAATAAAGTATATAGCAAGTCATAATCTTAAAAATATCTAAACAAACCAGCAAGTCATGTCCACATAGCGGTAGCGAAAAAGACGAGGCAATATTAAATAAAATACAGGAGATGATAACATTCTGCACATTAGCATATTGATTCCATACAAACAAAAATGTAAGGTACTTTATTAACATAGGATCATGAAACTACCTTTACTTCTTCTTAATTCAGAGATCATAAAGTAACGCCCAATTTACCTACAAGTCAAAAGACATTTTCACTTGGAAGGCTGAACATAATCACCATTAAAAAGCTAATATACATGATCCAGTAACATCTAGGTTTGATTATGAATAAGATGTGTTATACAACTAAAATCTCATATCAACAATAAATTGTCAATTACAATAATAAAAACTCTATAGTGGCTAACACTCACAAAATTCAGTGCATCGCAAATAGGTAAATGAACATAAACCATTATTATTCTATAAACAGGAAAAACTGATGCCAGAATACTGAAGGAGCCAGTTTCACAATGAAGTCTCATATCCTGCCGTGATCTTAAAGCAGACCCACCATGTAGTGCTGCCGAAGAGATGTTTCAAACACGTCTGCAATTCATGTACAAGACACTAAAAATACCCTAAATGACGATAGGGTCAGAGATGATAATCCAGTCAATTATGTTGTCAGTAATCCATTAGTCAAAATAAAAAACTTGTTCCTATCCTGGTTAGCATAGCAAAATAACTATCAAGAATAACCATAACAGATGGAGAAAAGACAAACTGTGGTTAAAACCCCATGTTCTACACATTTTTGCATTCTAAAAAAATTGATGGGGTGGGGTGGCGGTTGGGGGTTTACATTGCAGCAAAAATCAGATGCATGGAAAATGAAATGCTAACACCTCTAAAGCATAATGTATACCTACAGTTGCAAGAGAAATTACATGCCCAACTATAATGAAATCACATAAACTTTCCATCGCAAGAAATAATCTAACCAACTGCATGCATAGAAGACCAATTCAAAGATAGTATAAAAAAAGCACAACATATTAACTTGCTTTCAGACTTCAATGTAAGATTATAAAATCCCGTTGAAAAAATTTGTAGTATTCCAAAATCACCTCTCCATACACAATTCACCCCAAACCAAAATAATAAGTAATAAATAACTAAATGAATTAGTAAATAAGTGAAAACCTCAATTTATTCCTCAAAGACCACATTCCTGGTTAGTTCACACAAAAGAAATACTTACTAAACAACACTGTAGCTAGTATAATACATGTTAAATCAGTTTATACATGAAACTCGGTAATGTAACAAAATCGAAGAAATTGCAACTACCTTATGGATGTTGGACATAAGAGGCTCCCTTGCTTGGTGATCTTCCCAACACGGATAGAGACAAGAGGTGCGCACAAACATCTAGCAAGTATACCCACTTCTGATGGCTCAAATTGCTATTCATTATCAAGGTAGGTACATATATCAGTTAAGTTCGTGAAAGGAAAACAGATAGTTTAAAGTACAAAGTTTCTCAATATTTCGTGAAATACAAAATTAGAAAGCCAGTTAAAATTATTTCATATCAAATATCCTTGCCTACGGCCTACCAAGATATAACATAACAGATAGATTTCAAAAATTATTTACCGAGCTTCAATCCTTTCATCCTACAAAGTATAACACGATAAGAAAACGTGATTTAGGAACCTGTGAATCACAATATATTCCTGTCAACAAGTCAGTTTTCGCTAGGAAATAGAATCAGAAAAAACTATGTCCGTATTGACCTAGATACATTACCAATCCAATTTTAAATTCGATATTCTAGGGATCGAGACACAATACTAGAACAGCCAGCGCATAAAAAGCCACGAGTTTTCATTCGATTATTTGTACCTGACTAAGGTGCGCCATAAAACGATCCTCAGCTGCACCGGTGGAAAAATTAAGCTTCAACAAAGGCTTCAATCTTTCATCAGTGCGACAGGCGCCCATCACCTGCATATCAAGAGCCTGAAGCCACTTCAAAAATCCGTCCCCCCGACCGTTCTGTTGAAGCAGCAGATCCCCGTCACCATCCTCCACAAGAATATCCCTCAACCTCTGCGTAATTGAAGGATTCTGAGCAGATGAGGTCTGTACACCGCTCATTGGATAGTCGAATGAATCCTCGCAGTTGGTATCTTGATCCACACGGTTTGCATCTTCGATCGGGCGATTGTTTCCTGATTCTTCTTTACCCGAACCAACCATTTTTAGATCTCAAGTTCTGAATTGACGTAAACTGAGATATAAACAACAAGATTAAACAAACACAACACAGAATTTATTTTCTGTATAAAATTTTACCAAGCCCGTGTAAATTCTATTCACGAACGGAAATCAATACCGAAATCCTTAGATCAAGATCAATTAATTACTAAAAAAATGAAACCGTGCAAGAAAAGAATAACTCCCCACGGTCCAAAAATGTGAACAACGGTAGCCAGCGGTTGGATTTATAGACCAAAACTTCTTGGGTTTCTACGGACTTGAAAAATAATAGACAAAAAGGGTTCATTATAGTTTTCAATTCCGCCAAATATCAAGGAAGCTCATGTCTTTTGTATTAGCCTCTACATTCCGCCTTCTCCAAAGAGAATTTTTGGT
>CAVNYN010270692.1:0-24872 GCA_963692815.1 Nyctanthes arbor-tristis | reverse complement strand
TTGTAGTTAAGTCCCCAAATTTAGTCTTTATCGATAATGGAATTTACCTTTTATACAGTTCTATTATTAAGTTCTTATTTCTCAAAGGTCCATATCTCAAAATATCTATTAACTTTTTTTTTAAAGTACAACTATAATTTTTATTTTAGCAGCATAAAATGTTGAAATGACGTCAACTATAATTTTGTAAGGGTGATGGAGCATATCATCACCCTTACAAATCATATTAATAGCTGATATTATATATAATATTATTTGTCTAGTGTCGTAATAGTGTTAGATTTCAAGTGTTAGATCATTTTTATTACAAATATACATGGGTTTAGGAATTTTTGAAATACAATGAATACAATAAGTAGAAAAAATTTCTGTACAGGGGAACCGAATCAGATTTTCAACCAAACGAGTTAGATCTCGTTGACAAACTGCTTTAACTTTTAGTGCATGGTATTCTTTTCACTAAAGGGCCAAATGTTCACAATGTTGTTCACGTGTCTTTAGCTACAAGAAGAGTACAAAGGGCCTATATAAATAGGTAATATATCATCACTGCAATAATTATTCTCCCCACCACATTACGTATTCATCACAAATAACTTATCATTTAATTAAATCATCACATTAAATTTATACTAGTAACCTACGTTTTAAAAGTTATAAAAAATATGATAATAGTATATTATTATCGGTTTTTCTACAAAAACGCCACCTCTTCTTTATGGAGTAAAAATTTTGAGATGGCAAGCCAAGGTGGACACCGACCCACGCCACATAGGCAAGCCAATTTCCCCCGACTCTTTGAACCAGGGCCCACCAAAAAGTGAATATGTATCATATACCCCCCAAACTGCAGATTTCAGAATCCACCCCACCCCTCAAATTTGATCCGCCTCTTCTCTCTCTCTCTCACCAGGTTCCGCCTCCACCAAATCTCCACTCTAGACGGCCGGCGACGCTACTCCACGCCAACGGAGGACACCTGCCAGCATTCTCATTTTGTTTTGGAGAACAGCGCCCAAAATCCCTCTCTCTCGCAACAAGTTCCAACGTCCGACCGCCGAGAACATGGCTCCGCGCCTCAATCCAGGTAATTTTCCCTTCTTTTTTTTGTCTTTTATTGACCCAATTTCTCTTTACGCATACTTGTGTAATTGTTTCTTTCCCCGTGCGATTTCGTAGCCGGACCCGAGACCAAAGCAATCAGTCAGCCAGGTTGCTTATTCTGTCCAAATTCTTGTTTAGGTAATTTTTTGTTAAATTTTGCTTTGTCTCTGTTGCATATTGCCTTTTCGTGTATCAAAATTTTTGTTTAGTTAATTTTTTGTTAATGTTGCTTTGTCTCTGTTGCATACTGTCTCGATTTTCCTGTGCCTTTGACTCCTTATGAATGTTAAATATATTGTCAATTGGTTACTCCAACATATTTCTCCAAATAGTTATGTCGTGTTGGTTAAAATGTGTGGTTAAAATGTGCCTATAGACTGATTAAGGAAATGGAGTACTAGTTACATAAACTCATGAGATGTATCTATGGACTGTCAAGTATTTGTCGTTTGTTTTTAGAAGATGCCGGATTTAAAGAAGCGAAATTTGTTGACAAGAAACACTGTACCATGCATTATTCATTCTGTTAATTTCAAGGCTACCCTTTCTTTTGCACATACATATTTATAAGCTCTTTATGGTCAATAAAGTATGGACATTTGATGAGTAATCCATAGAGTTGACGTGTTCCTGAACAAAATGAACACATACCTAAACTTTTGCTCCCATCATAATACCTAAACTCAATTTCTGGTTTCTTTCATTCACTATGTATCTGTTTTCCAATTTCATTTATGATCTTTTTGTGTTAATTGTTGCTTCACGGTGCATTTAAAATTCTTGCCACTTCTTGAAGCATATTACTGGAAAAGCAATTCTCTTTATTCATTCTTGACTTCTCTTTGGTAATTGTTCCCTAGTCATGGCTTTGGAAGAAAGATCCACATGTAATTGAAGAAAATGATTTTCGGAGGATTTTGTTGTTTTTTATGTAGGCTTCTTGACAATTTGCACAGTTGTTCAACTTAAAAATGGCTCTTTTATCTCTTTTTCTTGACAGAGAGTCTTCGATTTGTTCTTAACTGGGGGGTTGGATTTACCTCTATACTACTGCCATGTGAGATTTTCTTATATATAATTTTTTTAATTGAGAGAGCTTTTGTTGAATTCTAGTGTTATGCACTTATGCTGGAATATGACTTTTACGGTTTGGGGTTAATGACATTTTTTCAGGTGCACACGTGAATGTGATTATTTATGAATTACTATTGGAGTACAAATCTGCGCAAAGTGAAAAAGGTAAAACAAGTAACACCTAGCTGTATGGAGATGCAAGGAATACAAAGATCGATGACGTATCTCGCCTATTGGACATGTGTGAACGGAGTTCGGAGACTAGGAATGTTGAGGTATGAGTTCACTATCTGCTCGAGGAAAAATTAACGTTCACCTAAATTTGTAAAGAGTTGTAATTATATTTGCATATAATGTCTCATGTAGTCACTATGTTGGTAGGACTTTTTTGTTGGAACAATAGTTTATAGTAATTTAGCTATGCGCAAATGTATTGCCCTTTTTTTTTATATGGGTTGAATGACTAGATTAGTTATTGTAATGCTTTAATGTGTGTATTTGAGGATAAGAATTTTTCCATATCAATGTGAAGCATTGTCTTCTATTTTGATAGAGTACGGTTTGTATAGTGTGAGGCATTGTCTTTGATATCCATCTCTTTGTTTACAAGATTTATTCAGTGTAAAACCAAAAATATAATAAGATTTCATGACATACAGTTGAACGAGATTTACTTAAGTAAATCTCATAGCTAGATTCCTAGACTCCTAGTTAGTGGAATTAAATGTGTTTTCTCCTTTGCTGACCTCAAAAAAAGAGTATTTGATATAAAGGATTGTTCTTCAATAAATACATCCAAGTAGTCTTATAATGTAACAAATGTTGGACAATTTTTAGAGACATTTTTTGGACAATTTGTAGAGAAACTTTGACAAAGTCTCGCTTATAAATATGACTTAATACATCACTACCACAACACTAAATCCATAAACCATCAATTTATAGTAATAATTAGCCTCATGTAATGAGAGAAAATTACAAACACAGCCACTCAACTAGGTTGATACAAACAATTTAGTGAAAACGTCAAATTCTACTAATAAAGTAAAGAAGACCGACATGATATAGTTTGAAACAACAATTCAAATAGAACATAACACCTAACTACATTATTAAGCTGTCGAGCTGACCATCTAGCGCCATTGTATCAATATCTAACCAACTCGCCCATGCTTGTCACAACAGTTGTCAATATCTCTGTACTTTCCAATTCTATCTCATAGCCAGCTCTTCCAATATCCGTCACTAGATGATTATTCAAGAAATCAATTAGAATTCGTACGTTTATAAGAAAAAATACATTTTTAATGTATTTCCGGTCCACAAAAAAATAAAAACCATAAACAAGAAGAAATTATTTTTAGCTTGGACTTATCCTCCCATGACTCAAATGTTGCCAGCATGACAACTACGTCCTAATATACTACCACAACATAAAAGCAAAACACTATATCCACAACATCCCAACTACAATAGTCAATTTCCACAGTACAACATACACTTACGTTAGAGGCAACTTCTGAGTTAAAGATGTTCCGTGGTTTACCAATTGCAGGCATTTTCATATCCATAAAATGAGCTCCAAGTAAATAATTACAAGGAGGAAATATATGCAAATAAAATGCAAAAAACAAAATTCCACCTTTGAGGCAACTTCTTAATTGGGATATCCATATATTCAAATGGAACAGAAATCTATTAAAATCAATTCAAGAAACTTAGTCAGTTAGCCATCCCCTCACCTTCTCCAATCTAGCTAATTAAAATGTAAATTACTCGTATTACACACATTACAAATGATGAAAATAACTGTACAAAAAGAAAATAATTGCCATTGTTAAGGTTTATTCCCAACAATCACCACTTTTAATTCAACCCACTATACCAGCATTTAGAAAGGCTAAATCACTGATCCAGAATAAAATTCTGAAGTAAACCTTGACAGTTGACATGCATCAAAGAGTAAGTTCATCCTAAACAAAAATAAGTAAATAACATTGAAAAACATTACAAAAACTTGAAACAACGTGCTACCTTGAAAAAACATGGTAATGGGAACAATTTCTTGACTTTGATTTTATCACTGCATAATATATACAATTAGTTTAATTCAAAACATGACATGAAGTCAAATCAATACTACTTGCTTTACATTGTAGCACTCCCCTATATTTGAAACTTAAATTGTTACACATATGCAAAAATGAGCATGTTTCCAATCAACATAGCCAATTCTATCAAAGAAGAAAAGAATAACATGTTGCATAAAATAGTTTTTATTCAGAAAATAATAATACAAAAACTCCAATATGTCACAATTTCAAACATTCGAGTAATTGAAATATATTAATCACCAAATACCAAATCTCATAAAGAAATCATGCACTAAAAGCAAACTAAAATGTCATTGAACCCTCTACAAGAAATATGAAAAACTCTAGTGTAAAATCATTTCAAATAATTTGCAAAACAAAAAATTCCAAAAAATATAAAAATAAAAAACATAAAGAGGAAAAAAGGGGAAGCATCCGGATAGACAAAGCTCTCATAATATAAAACTGTTATAATACTAATAACAGCATATAAATAAAATGAGAAGAGAAGCATATGAAACAGCAATATTTGAATTTCCTACCGATCTGTTGTCGGAAATTGAACTCCAAACGGATTATAAAGTGAAGTCATTGAAAACCCAGGTATTTACCGTTCTTCTTGGACATTTGGCAAGTGAAGACGGAAACGCAGCCGAAGGTTGATGAAGTTTTCGAGATCTAGCTGCGAGCGATGATAACCAGAACCCTTTTGTGCTCAGCGAGAAGGCTTCAACGGACTTCACCTAACAACTTGGAGCATTTTCGGTACTAAGCCATAGAGAAGGGAGACGAATGACTTCCGGTGCTGAAAGGCTGGGTAGGGGATCGATTTTCGGTAATCAGCCTAGGATGGGTAAGAAGCGATTCCAGTATGAGCCAACGCGTGGGTGGGTATGGAACGGGAGATCTGGAGCAATTTCGATTGACTGAAGGGATAAAGAGGGGTTTTGAAATTTGAATTATTTTGAAATTGGCTCTCTCCCTCAGAGCCCGGATATTTTGCCTACCTTCTTGTCAAATGTGGGCCCTGATATTACTTTCTTACTTGCCTTGCTCATGTGGCATGTCCACATTGGCTTGCCATCTCAGATTTTTTGCTCTATAAGAAAGAGGTGACATTTTTGTAGAAAAGCTCATATTATCATACCACCTTTTAGTCTTGATTTTCTCTTCTTCCACCAGAATCGATTCAATCTTCTAACATAATCAATTTTGTTGACGTCAAATTTGACTTTGGACTCAACGAACAAGGTTTATATTTGCGGAAAATTCGTATTTGAATCGATATAAGCAATAAATGTAGAAAGATCAGGAATATTTGCAATAAATGAAAGACTATAAATGTGCCAAAGTCAAGAGAAGTGAGATTTGGGTGTCGAACCCTTTCTCAATTTCGATTACCTCTATTTATAGTGTACATTTAACATTTGCATGGGAACGATGATTACATGCATTTAATTTCAGACCCATAAGAATGACACAAAAGTCAAATCGATTGGGTTTAGACCTTCACTTGTTCACTAATGGTTGCCTGAGCTATGCATGCGGCAGGTAACTTCTGCTCTGCATTTAATGCTGGAGTCCTATCAGCCGTAAGTGATAAGGTTCCCCACGTGAGTTCCCAATTGCCGCTGAGTTGGCATGCTCACTATACTTGCTAGGTCACGGCTTCAGGTTGAGGCACTTATAAGCTTGCTGGTGAAATGCCCATATATCTTGAACCACGTGAATGCTGGAGTTGAGATTTCTCTTTTAGATCATTTGAAATAGGTTTCTAGATCTTCAGGTTGTCAGGTCGTAAGGTTGTCAGATTAGTCAACGCCCTCTGGACATGCTTCTAGGATCTTGTGACCATTGACCTTTGCAGACTTTTACGACTTGATGGCTACAAATTCAATAGAATCAATCAACATTCAAGCATTCATTATCACGCCCCCGTTAATTTCCAATTTTATTTAAGAATATCTTATGCTAATTAACGAAACGTATAGCAGAAGTCTCAATACAAATAACGGGGACGGGATAGGCAAAACAAACAAATTGCTTTTGTCTCGCAGAGTTTAACCTTCTGTAAAGTTAATTACTTAAACTAGCAAGTTTTTGAATTTTAAAGAATCATTGAAACTAGATTTTTTAATAAAATGTGAAGAACACAACAAGTATATTAGTATGTATAGCTTCTCGATTAACAAAACAAAACCGATTCATTTTCAAGAAAATAATTGAATGTATAATGCTTTCAAATACACAAAATGGCCCTATCACTAATTAAACTATTAACTGTGGTGCACGTAAGATTCATATCAATTCAATCATGGTCATGTACAATTTAGTAGATCTACATTCGAATCCCGGTTGACCCGTACCGAAATTCTAAATAAATCAAAGCAAATACCACACTAATCATCGCACATCTCGGTATCATTATATGTCTCCTAGTATGGCAATAAAGCAAAGCAAAGCAAATACAAAATGGGTAGAGTAACTAGTGATTCAAATGTAATCAATCAATCTTTCTTTTCAATGTATCAAAATTCATATTCATCTCACGGAAACTTCAAACAAACCATGCATTTCTTATCAAAACTTCAAGAATGCTAAAAAAAAAAATCAATCTCATCAAGAGGAAGACAATTGCTCTAAGACATGATGGATGTGGAAGGGGAGAGAAGAAGAGGGAGGTAGGATGGTTTGGTTTGATTTGTGAAATTTTCATTTCCTTCCTCGTATTTATAATTGTTGGATTTAGTTATTTTTAATAAATCTTTGAGTTCCGCCAATCAGGGCACGACACGGGACGTAATGTAGCGTCGTACACTTGGAAAGCAGGGTAGCAAATTGCTTGAGCAATCCTTGGACTTTGTGTTGTCTTATGATTAAGTCATAATATTTTGATCCATGTTACTTGAGTCCTTTCAATTAACGTGATTTTACAATTAGGTAATAAACTTTAAGTCATGTAAACTAATGAACACGTTCTTGTTCTTTAAGCATAATTCGAATGACAATCTTTGAGTGTTGTAACATATTAATACAAGTTCATGTCGTTATTCAATATCGCAATCTCACGGGGTTAGTCAATCATTATCAATACAATGTCAATCGTTATTTTCTAATTCCAATTCATTATCAACATGATCATGTTGCCAATGATCATGTTATAATTCTTGATATTTATTTGAGTAATAATTTTGTAATAATTCAAATACAATCACGTTATCAATAATTGTATTCTAATTATTGGTATTCATTAGAGTGGCAACCATGAAGTTTTTGCAGTTCAATACAATCACGTTGCTATATTTTAATTCTTGACAATTCAATATCATCATCTTGTCATATTCTAACCCAATTTCTTATCAAAATATCGATCACGTTGTCAAGAATATTTTCTAATTCTTAGTGTTCGTTTTAGTGACAACCTTGTGTCCTTGAATACGATCACGTTGTCATATTGGAATTTTGGCCGTTCAATTGAGTAATAACCTCATAATCTTATGATGCAATTCAAATAACTATTCAATCATCGTCAAAATAACGATTACATGCTTAAAATTTCGCGGGATGTTACATTAATCAGCCCAACTATTCATCGATTCAATTTCTTTTAAAACATTCATCGATTCAAGTTTTTTGTAGAGAGGTAAAAGTTTGGTGTCATACCAACTCATGTGTTTGCTTCAATTTGCCAAAAATTAAAATCTAATAAAAATATAAAAGAAATCATCACTCGTGTATTCTTAATACTTATGTGTCTATTAAAACTGAAAGTCACGTTTTCTCTCTTTTTCCTTAAACTCGTGATTAAGAAAGTTTTAATTTTTATCAAGATGCTATTTTGAGTTTTATTTAAATTGTTAATTAGGGTGTTCAATATAAAAAAATGAGAGATAATATGACAAAAAAAACTTTTCCTAACAATTACCACCATGCTGAGTTTTTGTTTCTTTCTTTGCCCATTTTTTTTCTAAAAAAGAAAAAAAAAATTTGTCGTCAATTATATTGCCTAGAAATATGAATAGCTCATGTGTTGGAGTGCCAAAGGAAATCAAGGAATTGGACGTCTATGTTGCAATGCAACTTGCCGGCCATGAGAAAGAAAATCTAGAGAGGAGATGAGTGAAAAAAATAAAGAAGATAAAAGAGTTAAATACTAATTGTGGTGGTAGAAAAAAAAATTTATATTAAGAATATATAAAAGCAAGGTTATCGATGTAAGTTTACTTAAGGATATTTAAATAAATAAGAAAAATGTAATGAGAGAATGAATTAATGTGGTGGTAACATAATTACCTTATATAAATATTTATTACTTAACTACTTAAGTGATTTTCATTTTCTTTTGCAACTTTTTTTTTTTTTTTGACAGGCTTTTCCAACTCATAAATCAAAATTTGAGATAACAAGGTTTCTTTTCACTGAAAAATTTTTAAAATCAATAATTGGCTTTTTTATAGAACCAATTTCATAGTGTGACCTATCAAAAACCACTGTTCTAAGAAGCGCGCCTAAGCGAAACGTGCCTCCCCCTCCTCGTTTATGGGGTAAGCGTTGAAAAAAGCAGTCAACGATTTTTGTTGACCGCCTAAGCGTGATTAAGCGTGCTTAGGCAGTCAACAAAAACCGTTGACTGCTAGTTTTTTTTTTTTTTTACATAATATTGAACATTTGGGCCATTTATTTGCTAATGGTCTAAGACTCTAAGTAATAACATTAGGGCATTTTTTTGTTTTGGGCCAATGGAGTTTTTTTTATTTTTATTTTGGGCCATTTGTCAGGTTGTATAATATTTAATCCTCATCTATAAAATAAAACTCATCCACCTTTTGCCTTTTGAAAATATTAAATTATATAACATCTCTTAAGACTATAATGTAGATATAATATTTATGTTTTTAGATGTGTTTTTCAATTTATTATACATTAATTTAAATATTTAACAGCTTTGGATTGATTAAAAATAAAAAAAAAAATTGAAAAATGCTTTTTCACGCTTAAGCGCCAACTAGGCTCGCTTGAAGCTTGGAGTCGCCGCTTTCCGCGCTTCACGCTTTTTAAAACACTGCAAAAAACTCATCATATTTGATCAACCGTCACATGTTTCACCTCTATTCCACCAAAATATAAACGTGTGTTTGATACGAAAAAACAGAAAAGAAAATATTTTTCAACTTTCATAGAAAATATTTTATCTATATGGAGTTGAGAATTGATTTTTAGGGAAAATTGAAAAAAATCATACTTAATTGGATTGTACCATGTAATTTAACTTCTATTTCTACTTGTGAATTAAACACGTAGTAAAACTTAGAATTTAAATGGAAATTTGATATTTTCTATAGAAAATTTATACAATCAAAAATTTAATTTCAAAAAGAACTAGCTACTAGTTTTAAAAAATCATTATTGTTGTTGTCAGTGACTTGTGAGGCCTAGCTCATTTGGTTAGGAGGTTAGGCAGATGTACTGAGATGGTAGAGGTCTCAGGTTCGATTCTCCTATAAGGAGTATTTTTTATATTTTATTGCAGAATGTATTCCCACTATATTTGAATTTGTATTATTGATTTTTTTGGCACTATATTTTGGTAGAATGAATATCTATGTATATTTTTTATATTTTATTGCAGGGTGTATTCTCACTATATTTGAGTTTGTTTTATTGATTTTTTTTGATATTATATTTTAGTAGAATGAATATCTATATTTATTTGTACTGTTACGATATAGATTTAGAATTATACTTCAAAAAAAAAACAAATCATTATTGTTGTTTTTACCATCCTTGTATATTTATGATTTTTCGACCTTTTTGGCTTTTGACAAATGCTTATCCCCAACCTGGATGAGTCATTTTGGACCTATCAAATGACCCCATCAGGCCGCGTGGCAGTTAGATGTTCCATATTTCTCTCTGCAAAGAGACGCCAATAATTTCCTGACACGTTCACCTCTCCGGTTCAGATGAACCGGTCCGCTGACGCTGGGCCGTGTCGCTTTCACGGCCCAGAACACAACCAGAAAGATAGCAGTAGGTGCGTTATCGCCTAATCCCTTCACTGTAGTAAATTACATCTATACACCTTATTTCATGTTTTAATTGCAACAATGCCACCCACTATTGTTTCCTTTGCCTTCTTTCAATCATTCTATTCTATTCTAATTAAGTAATTGACTTTCTAATAATACAAATCCATCATGCGATTCAATAAAAAAATCAATATTTGTATGTCTATTCCTATAATGCCGTCACACCTCCTCTTATCATTTCTCCACTTTATTCGTTGTATTATAGTAAATGTATAGTACTAAAACACTTTTTTGTCTAATTAGTAACATAATGATAAAAAATATGACTACATTCTTTTAATTTACACATTTATTGTAACGCATACTTAGAGCATCTCCAATTCAATAATGTCAACAGTCTATATGTAGCAAAAATATCGACATTACATTCAATAAACTCTCTAGTGCAACAATGTCGACATTATATGTATTTGATAAATTATTATTAAGTATTTTGAAAAGAGAAAGAAAGAAGCAATGATTAGATAAATTAATGCATGATATTTTTATGGAGAATGTCATGAGCACTTTTTTGCCAACTATCACATTACCTCATGACTACCAATGACAAGCCATGCAAAAGTTTGCTCAAAACACAATAAGTTTCATTTTAATATCATACTGATTTGTAACATGCATCTAGGTACTGAAAACATGGAGAAGAAAAATAAAAATAATCTCCCGCGCACATGTATGATGAGAAAGTACAATAAAAGTCCTTCCAAGACTCAATACTAAAGTTACATATATTCACTTTGAAAACCAATGAAAAGCCATGCAAAAGTTTGCTCAAAACACAGTGGTAGATCCTCGAGCAAGATCTCATGCGACATGAGGTAGGTTGTAGGATTTTTTTGTTTATAAACCATAATAACTTTTCTTTGGACTAGTGGTAAAAAAGACAATCTGTTAACATATCTCTAATAAATCAGACATATATTTTATTGAGCACGATTATACTTTCTGCATGATAAATGACTTGTCTAGTTATAAACAAACACAATTATCATATCATACTCTTACCTTTAGTGTTAAAATTACCTATTGATCTAAGATACAACAAGCAAAGTAATTAATGTAAATCCAAAATATAGGTAGAAAAAAAGAGGCTTTCAAAGGTTAATTGACAATATTATTTCAAGGAAAGTGTTGCAAGGTTAATTAATTAAGAGTCTGATGCAAAACATAATAACACCTGGAGGGTGCCATCATTGGTGCCTAATTTCCACTGCCCTTTTACTTTCTCCTTTTTATCACCTCATTCCTGTTGACGTTGGACAAGTGAAGGAAACACGGTGTGAATTGAAATCTGATGTCAAGTTTGATATTTTTTCTGCATGTAAGGGGAATTTCGTCAATTCACAGGCATATACTACAAAAAACAATAGAGTTAATGTCGTTGGCGTGTGTGAGGTGTTTGTTGTGTACTAATCGAGAGAAGATGAGATGGACAGGGATGTGAACACAAAGGAAGGTTGGCAAAAGCAGTGTTTTTAGTGGAAATATACCTTTTCTGCCCGCTATTATTATATTATTGTTGTTCACATTTTATCCCTTCAATAATATTATTTGTATATATTATTCGTTTTTGAATTTTCTTGGATTTTCTTTTTTCGAGTGATGAATTGGGATATAGATAATGGACCTGTGCAAGCAGACATTTCTACCACCATATTCCCCTCATCTTGCTTTTGCAGATTCTTGAGGAATAGTTTCCACACGAATCAAAATTCTGCTTTTTCTTCTAGTTTTTTTCGTACATTATTACTGCTTCTTGTTGCTAATCTTCCCTACGCGTAATTTTCTTGCTTCTATCAAAAGTAGGCTTGAAATTGAGAGTCAAACTCAAAAACTCAGTTACCCATATGCTTGATTAGTTTGATCTCAAGATTTTAATGAAGACTCTTCGAAGCAAGATTATGCTGTCAGTTTCTTTGTCGGGGGACTTTTGTTGGCTGTTTCTGATTTGATTGCTGTTCTTCAAAGAATCTTTTGCTTGTTTCATTTCTGCCCATTTTTCCATCTGTGGTTCTTGGTCGGCAGCTGAAAATTTTTAAGGTAACTATTTGGGAATCGAAAAAGCTGGAATCTTTGGAATTCTGGATTCTTTGGGTGCTCAGGAACTCTTATCTCCTCAATTCTGGTCTCCTATCAGACAGATTTGAGGCAATTTGGTGGTTAAGGTATAACAAATTTTTAGATTTATAGGTCGGTAGGTTCCCTTTAACTCTTACGATGCCCAAGGTTGTTCTTTTATGACTTTGGAGGGTAGCTAGATATTTCTTGCTGATTCAACTGCGTGAACTGTTTTTAGATTCACATAAAATTAACAGGAATTCCGAAGGGGTTTAAATTTGACATCGTTTGAGATTAATTTCCCCGGTCAATTTCGTTGTTAGATGAGTTTATTCCATGTAATTGGATTTGGATTGAATGTTGGGTATCAGCTTTTGATACTATGTTGCTGGTTTTTGTCTCTGATTTCTTTGAATTTGCTGAGTAATGGCGAAGTCATGACTACCAAGACCGGTTGGCTTGGTGATGGAGGGCGGATTTGGATGAAATTGAGGGATTTGATTTTTGAGAGGTTCCAGCATCATTATTCCCAGTATTTTGGATCGAGAAAAGTTAGGAAAAACTGGTGGAGGAAGCTTTTAGTGGCATGGATAGTTTTCTGGATTTTAGCTTCATTTGGGTTGTTATGGTACATGAGTTCTCAAGCTTATGAAAAGAGGAAAGAGGCACTTGCAAGTATGTGCGATGAGCGGGCTAGGATGTTGCAAGATCAGTTTAATGTTAGCATGAATCATATCCAGGCCATGTCTGTCATGATTTCGACCTTCCACCATGGCAAGAACCCTTCTGCCATTGATCAAGTAAATCCATCATCTTTGAGACTTTGAGTTTCATTTGATTATAGAAAGGTTGAAACTGATAGTTCCTCACATCATTTGATCATAGTCGAGCATTTCTTAGTGAATTGGTTTATCCTGAGGTTAGGTCCTTGTTTTTAGTCATTTGAAAAATCTTCATTATCTATCAGTGAGATTGTAATTTTCCTAAGCAATTCTAGGGGGACATGAAAAGAGGACATTATTAGGTGACATTCTCATATGGCACACATTCATTGGGTGATGATTACATGGCTACTTTTTCATCATCCAATACAAGTGTGCCACATAAGAATGTCACCTAATAATGTCCCCTTTTCATGTCCCCCTAGAATTTTTCAATTTTCCTAGATTGTGATCAGTCCGTTTGTTTTTTGGGTGAAAGGAAAAGTTGTAAGAATCTTTTCAGGAAACTAAATAACCCTTCACATTTAGCATCAGGAGTCATACTAATGTTTTTTTCCTTCTACTCTTTATATTCTATCCACAGAGGATTTAAAATTCAAACTTTTGCAGAAAACTTTCGCAAGGTACACAGAAAGAACGGCTTTTGAGAGGCCCCTCACAAGTGGAGTGGCATATGCTGTAAGGGTACTCCACTTTAAAAGAGAGCAGTTTGAGACTGAACAAGGCTGGACAATTAAACGAATGGACAGTGTTGAACAGACTCCTGTTCACGAAGATGAGTATGATCCTGAAGATCTGGAGCCATCACCAGTTCAGGAGGAATATGCCCCTGTCATTTTTGCACAAGACATTATTGCGCATGTAATTTCTGTTGATATGCTCTCAGGAAAGGTACAATGCTTAGCTTTATGACCTGTAATTTGCTTAATATTCAACGATGTTTGAGCTGCATTGAAATATAACGATTTTTGAACTGCATTGAAATATAACAATTTTTGAACTGCATTTAAATACTCTGTATGATACCCCAACCCACCGCGGTCTAAAGAAAAAAAGAAAGAAAAAGAAAAGGACATAAAAATAAATAAAAGAAAAGGGAAAGAAAAATGCTGAAATTTGCCAGGTCATTGTTAAAACCAAATGCCACTAGTGGTACTTCATTATTGAAGTGGGGATTTAGGGGGTGGGGTTGGGTGGTTTGGAATGAAAAAGAACTGAGATTTTATAACATCGATTTTTGGGTTGACAGGAAGATCGTGAAAATGTATTACGTGCAAGAGAATTAGGAAAAGGCGTGCTTACTGCTCCTTTCCCATTACTCAAAACAAATCGCCTTGGAGTAATATTGACTTTTGCTGTCTATAAAAGAGATCTTCCTCCTAATGTGACCCCAACTGAAAGGATCCAAGCAACTGCCGGGTATGTCATCTTATTTCAAATTGTTTGTAGTAGCAGTTCTAGATTTTATTTTTAGCTCCCTTCAGGTCACGGAACAATGGACTGTCTGCATAATAGAGAAGAGAAATTATTTTGGTTTATCATTCCTGTGCCATATCATTGGAATCTGCTGGAAGATTTGGGCAAACTGAAAGAAGCAAACATAAAATAGTGATATGTAGGACAGATTTCCTTACTTATTCTATTTTTGAAGTTTGTTACTATAAAACTATCTCCCACGATATAACAATTATCCTTTTTAGTGACTTCTAAATTCTTATCTTCGAAGCAAGGGCGAATGCGATACAGAATTATATCAACTTAAATAGACAAGGTGAAGTAGGTATAGACGTACAATATCACTAATTTAATGTTTCTACTTGTTCTAAATAGGTACCTTGGTGGGGTATTCGACATCGAATCACTTGTGGAGAAATTACTTCAACAGCTTGCCAGCAAGCAAACTATCCTTGTGAATGTGTATGACACAACTAATATCTCCCATCCTATCAGTATGTACGGTTCAAATGGGTCGATTGATGGGCTGCGTCAAATCAGTGCCCTAAACTTTGGAGATCCATTCAGAAAGCATGAAATGCATTGCAGGTGATCAGAACTCTCATTTCTCTACTTTTTCTTTATTCTAAGGTTTGCCATATCAAAAATAATAAGCCTTTTGGTGTCAAGCTTTCTTTCGGGTGTGATGAAACTCATAGAAGAGATTCATGTGAGAATTTGCACTTTCGATGATTCATAAAGTAGATGAAATTCTAGGTTCTTGATTTCCTACATTCTCGCTGGTTACACGTGGAAACCCGAAGAACCCTAATTGGCTTATTTAACTACTAGATTTAAGCACTTAAAAAGGTTTTTGATAAGGCCGCATGTAGATCATTTAAATAATGTATTGAACATGTCCGAGGCAAAATTTATTTTATTCTTCACCTCAAAGCGCAACACCTCCGCAATTCACTTAAATCAGATAATGGCAAGACTTGAAGTTCTCTCATCATGTTGAACCTTTTGATCTAAAAGCTCTAGCTATTGGACATGGCCACTTGTATATGATTTTCTTAACATGGCTATATCTGCTATTTATCGTGATTCCGTTACTCTATTTACTCTTGACACACATGTTCTATTAATATAGATTCAAGCATAAACCTCCCTGGCCATGGGTTGCAATAACAACATCAGTTGGCATCCTTGTAATTGCATTGCTTTTGGGGCAAATATTCCATGCCACCATGAATCGAATAGCTAAAGTTGAAGATGATTATCATCAGATGATGGAGCTTAAGAAACGAGCTGAGGATGCTGATGTTGCAAAGTCCCAAGTACTTGCTTGAATTACTTAATCAGTTCAGCTTAATTTATATTAAAGGTGGTTGTGCAAATGCATCTGAAAACATATATCATTTTAATGCAGTTTCTTGCTACGGTTTCGCATGAGATCAGAACCCCAATGAATGGTGTTCTTGGTGAGTACTTAAATGCTTGCTTTTGCTGCTTTTCTGGCAATGAATTGTAGCACCTCTGATTTCTTATGTTAATGAAATTACACCTAAAGAGATCTCTTGCAACATCGTTCATTTCGTCACTTGCAACATCCTTCATTTTCTTTTTCAGGGATGCTGCAAATGCTTATGGATACAAACCTGGATGAAACTCAACAAGACTATGTCAGAACTGCACGAGATAGTGGTAAAGCTTTAGTTTTACTCATGAATGAGGTTTTGGACCAAGCAAAGATTGAATCTGGTAAACTTGAGCTGGAGGCAGTTTGCTTTGATTTGAGGGGAATTCTGGATGATGTTTTGTCACTATTTTCTGGTAAATCACAAGGTGTTGAGGTAAATCATACATCTGCCTTCTTGCTTTTCCAGCCTACTTCTGTCCTTCAATGCTCTGACTCTAAGGCCCTTTTATTTGTCCATTGCGCTTTGCCTATACAATTTTATATGCAGTTGGCAGTGTACATCTCTGATAAAGTCCCTGAAATACTAGTTGGTGATCCGGGAAGATTTAGGCAGATCATTACGAATCTGATGGGCAACTCAATCAAAGTGAGTGCAATATTTTGACACCCCCCATCGCTTTTTCTGTTTTCAGATGGAAAAATTGGGCTAGCATTTCAAAGTTACAATATTTCATTGATTATTTAAGAGCAAATTTTTCCATTTGGAATTGGAGTTGGTGGCTAATCCATTATGAAGCCGCACATCTTATACAATCCTTATAATAGAAATATGCATAAGTTTAGAGTTTGAACGAGGTATACATGTTCAATTATGAATGTGTTAGGAAAAGCAAAGAGCCCTAGAGATCATATACAATGCTTGTAATATGTAGTTTGTATTAGAACTGGTTGTCTTTGTAATTTATTGCTTTTCTTTGCAATTCTTGCGCTTTTACTGGGTTTTCAGTTTTCTCACCAAAGGGTTATTTTTTTTGCTCGTCTAGCTTATGTAGAGGCCTAAGAAGCTGCCATGCATGCTTTTTTAACTGTCAGCTAATGATTTCATGTATTGGTAGTTCACCGAGAAAGGGCATATATTTGTGACTGTTCATCTGGTTGAAGAAGTGGTGGAATCAATGGAAGTGGAGACTGAATCATCTTCCAGTGGTACTTTGAGTGGGTTGCCTGTGGCCGATAGATGGAGAAGCTGGGAAGGATTTAAAATTTTTAGCCAAGAAGGATCCGCTACTTCATTGTCGACATCTTCAACCGACCAAATTAATCTGATAGTGTCGGTGGAGGACACGGGTCAAGGGATCCCATTAGAAGCTCAATCACGCATATTTACTCCCTTCATGCAAGTTGGCCCGTCAATCACTAGAACACATGGCGGCACAGGTATTGGGCTAAGCATAAGCAAGTGCTTGGTTCACCTAATGAAAGGTGAAATCGGGTTTGTAAGCTTTCCACAAATTGGATCTACCTTTACTTTTACAGCTGTTTTCACAACTGGAGAAGCCGGTGTGAATGACCAGAAGAATCAGCCAATTAATAGTCAGCCCAACTCTATTTCCTCAGAATTTCAAGGAACAAGAGGTTTACTTGTGGACCCCACGCCCATTAGGGCTCAGGTCTCCAAATATCACATCCGACGACTTGGAATACATGTGGAAGTAATACGTGATTTGAACAATTTCAAAGTGGAAAACACGGTTATAGACATGGTTTTCATTGAACAGGAAGTTTGGCACGAGGATTTAGGCTTGTCAACTCTCTTTCTCAGCAAACTGAGTAGAACAAATTGTAAAGCTGCTCCTAAAGTGTTTATTCTCTCCAATGTAATAAGTCCTACTCGAGCCAACTTCTCGGCCTTAGGTGTTTCCATTCCATTTGTCATCATGAAACCGCTGAGGGCAAGTATGCTTGCTGCATCCCTACAGCGTGCAATGGGTGTTGGAAACAGAGGAAATTATCGAAATGGAGAGATACACACTTTATCCCTCAGCAATCTTCTACGTGGTAGAAAAATTCTAGTTGTAGATGATAATCAGGTTAACCTCAGAGTGGCTGCTGGGGCCCTCAAGAAGTATGGTGCTGATGTTGTACATGCAGAAAGGGGTAAAGAGGCAGTCGCACTGCTAACACCACCCCATCATTTTGATGCCTGTTTTATGGATATTCAGATGCCGGAAATGGACGGGTAAGCATCACAAGATCGTTAATTAAAGTACCGATTAGCATTTTTGTACTTTAGATTCATTTATGAGATCCAAGGTAACACTTGCCAAATACAGAAGACAGTGGGAAAGATGCTAGCAGCTTATTTGTACTTCTCTGAAGCAGCTATTTGTGTATTGAAGTTGTTGAATATGTACATTATTAGCAGTAACTTGTCAAAATGCATTTTTCTTTCTTATCATGTTTATAGATTTAATTTGGTTTTCTGGTCTTTTAACTATCTACGGTGCAAAAATTCCTACAGGTTTGAAGCTACTAAGAGAATTAGGGAAGTGGAGCTTAGCATCAATAGTCGTCTCCAAGATGGTGAACTATCTCTTGAAGATTACAAAAATGTTTCAAACTGGCATGTGCCCATTATGGCCATGACTGCTGATGTGATTCAGGCCACAAATGAAGAGTGTCTGAGGTACGGAATGGATGGATATGTCTCCAAACCATTCGAAGCTGAGCAAGTATATCGAGAAGTATCCCGTTTTTTCGAAACAGAAGCTAATGAGGATTCTGGTGAAGGGTTTTCTGATTGATGGTCAGGACGACGCAATCAGAAGGCATGTCCTTGAAGGCGCCTCACAGTTTGAAATTTGTTGTAAAATTTTTCCCAACTGTAAGTATGCAGTCAAAGTTTGCTAGCGTTGAGCATTTTTGGTATATGTTCTTACCTGATGCATTGTTGTTATTGGTCCAGGAAATGTTTTTCCTTGTTTGATGGTGAAGCTCGATGTATATAAAGGTCAAGTATTCTTTACTGGGGGATTTCTGTATGCAGTAGTGATTGATTGCTGATTGAAAGAGAGTCCAGTGGGTAGGTGGAAATGAATCTGATGGACTTGGGTGTTACTTTGGAAGCATGGATTTGATGTTGCATTCCCGGTGAGAATAAATTTGCAGATATTGTGAAAAGTCACATTCTTTGTCCACGAAGTTGTGCACGCTTAGGATTTAGGAAGTCAAGTTTGTATAATAATATAGAGAGAGGGAGAGAGAGGGATGAAGTTAGGATGGTAGGATATATATAGTTGGAAAATAGCAGCAGGTACAAAAGCTGGCATCATAATATGTACATGTTGAAACTAGGACGGATTCAATGTAGTCATTGGTATGAATGGTAGTGTGTGATGAAGTATTTATTTATACAGGAAAGAGGAAAAACAATCTTACAGAGGAGTTGGAGTTTTTGTTCTGTTATCCATCTTTGTTACTTTTTTCGGTTGAAGATTAGGTAGCTCCCTGGTTTTTGTCTGCACATTCTCTTATCAACTTACCAACTTGTGTTCAATCTAGCTAGTGCATGTGACGTGCACGTGATTACTTCCAGGGAATCATCTCATCTGGAAAACCATAAATATTGTGAAATTGACACTTGAGAGAGTTATTGCATTTTCCTTGAAAAATTTATTGATTGCTTCTTCTTCTTCTTCTTCTTCTTCTTCTTCTTCTTCTTCTTCCATCTCTCTCTTAATAATAATGGTAATAATGTGGGCCTTATCTTTGATGTCCCTTTCCACATTAATTCATCACCAAAATGTTTTGCAAATGGGCCCTCCATTTAGAGAACCAAAGAAAACCAGCGCAGCTATAAATAAAATACATACAAGAAACCACAACTAGTTTAATGATTCCTTTCTAACATTTATTATTATTATTATTATTATAACGGTAGAAAAACCACTGCATTTTTATTGAACTTTTTCGTTTTTATTTCTTTCACCAACACTTTTGAGATTTCAGTCGTGCCTAATCTCATCGTATAAATTTGTTGGATGAGTGAGGCGACTCCCACATCAAATGACAACAAATTCCCACAAAAACATAACCTATACTTGTTGAATATAAAACTTCGCATAGTAATGTTCACTGTTCATAAAACAATTATACACGAAATGTTACCGTCAACTTCCTCTTAACAATTTAAACTTTGAGTATTGTTCGAATGCTACCCAACCAAAATAAAATGAAATACTATGTGATATTAAGAAAATAAAAAATAAAAGACATTAAAAGGCGAACATTCCATTTTATATATTTTGTAATAAATATTAAGAATTTTATTTTGCCTACGCATGTATGCTATTATACATACGTGTAATATATGACACACATCTAAACTACAAGTATAGGGTGTTTGTAACTTAAATATTTAACACATATATAAGCATGCATGATGACATGTATGTGTAGGTAAAATAAAATCTTTATAATAAATATAATAAAAGCTACAGCTGTAGGCGTTCATTACACGCAAGACCACATTTTTACAAAAATACCCTCTTCCATCTCCTTGAATTAAATTAACCCTGCTCTCCTTTTTCTTCCCCGTCGCCGTCTTTCCTCATCGAAAAATCGCCGAAGAGGCAAATCGGGGAAGATGGATCCAGACGCCGTGGCAAAGGCTTTTGTTGAGCACTACTACTCGACGTTCGATGCCAATCGGGCCGGGCTTGCCGGGCTTTACCAGGAGAATTCTATGCTTACTTTTGAGGGCCAGAAGTTCCAAGGGGCCCAAAATATTGCCAATAAGCTCGCCGGCCTCCCATTCCAGCAGTGCCAGCACCACATCACCACCGTTGATTGCCAGCCGTCTGGCCCCGCCGGCGGTATGCTTGTTTTTGTATCCGGTAATCTCCAGCTCGCCGGCGAACAGCATCCGCTCAAGTTTAGCCAGGTAACTCTCTCACTCTCTATATATGTTGCTTTTATTAGTTCCTTTTATTGTTGATGTTACCATAAATTTGGGTTTGCTTGCATTGTTATTTAGGAATGTCATTTTGTTTTAGTTTACTTATTTATATTGGAAATTAGGGGGGAAAATGCTGTTTTTAGGATTCGTGATTCAGCGCGCACACACACCCAAAAAAAAAAAGCTTAATATGGAGATTCTGTGTTTTTTTTTTTAACTGGTTGATGTATTTATCGGAAGTTTGTTTTCGAAATGAATTATTTAGATTGTTTGGCCATGAGTTTAGTTGACTATGATTTTCATTTTAATTTGCTGCTCTGGAAACAGAACCGTTGCTGTGTTGTTGGCAATTGATGGAAGTTTTTTGTTTAGTTTGTTATTTAAGAGACAATTATTGGAACACATTCTTTTTTAGGGCTGAATCCTATGGTTTGAAAAATATTCAGTGATGTACAAATCTCTTTTTGATATTTTTTCGTTTATAATTTTTTTTTTTAATTTTTCTTGTGATTGATTGTGTATGTACGAGTTATATTTGACAACAGATACAAGGACGTAATTTGTAGGCTTGTATTCCAGACCTTTTCCTTCGTCTTCTAGTGGTCTAGGGAAGAGGGAGAAGGAACCTGCATAATCCTTACCTTCGGGCTTGTGCTTTACTGCTGTCCAAATTGCATTATGCTGCATTTTGGGCTATGATTACTTAACTGTGTTGTTATCATCTCATGTTTGTTAAACCGCTTTTGAACATGGTATTCTTTGCTTTGTCCTTAATGTTGGAAGTTCTTGACTTGGCATGTCTGAATTGACTACCTTCTGTCTCCTTACCCTCATCTTGGCTTGAGAGTGGCACATGGAAATAGGTCATATGACATATGTGTTTCAGATTTACTAGATAGCTTTTTAGTTGTGCACCTTAGTATGCATTTGCAAATCATGGATATTTCGTATCATGACGAACCTTTCCTTACTGTGAACAAAATTTTGAAACCATCTGTGTCTTTGTGCCATGAAATGCGGAGGGTAACATTACTCTTGAAGTCAAGTCGAATTTAGACGAGCTAGAAGCAGATATCCCAATAGTTTGCCTCTGTTTCAAACATTTGGACAAACAAGTTACATATCTTTTACAACTTATCAATATTGCTAATGCTCTCTTTTTAACCTTTTGTAGATGTTCCATTTGATGCCAACACCTCAGGGCAGCTTTTACGTGCTGAATGACATCTTCCGCTTGAACTATGCATAAGGACCCGCATCTGACCACTGGAGAAGGCGCAAGTTAGCAGTGGTGATGTCTTGAGTTTCTTGAGGACTTTTGGTTCTCCATTTGCCAATTTTAGAAATTAGACTTGTAACTGAAAATGTTTTTGTTTGCTATTGGACTTGTTTGATAATTTCTCTTTTATTTTGTTTGTGGCCCGACCTTAAAGAACTTGCTTTCATGATTATTAAATTGCTTCTGTTGTCTATGGCTTCTGATTAATGAAACTGCATTGTTTCAAGTATAGTTGTTAGTTTCTTCTTTAAATTCTTCCACACCCCTTTGTGTTCTCAGTTCGTTTTATTTCTCCATTCTCTCTGTGTCTAGTTTCCCTTTCCTGGTCGCTCTTAGGCAATTCATTTCGACATAGCTGATCATTCACTAAAGATGGAATTAAAATGCACACAGACATTTTTATCTCCATTCCTGGTATTAAGTTATCGGTATGTGGCATTAAATTTTAAGAACTAAATGAATGATTGGCAAAATTTTATTGTTCAATTGTTTGTGGAATGATTATATTCCACAGATTGTCTGAAATTGCAAATGAGGCAAATATTTATCTACATGTGCTGTCAACTATAAGCGACAGGAGCAGTGTAAGTAGCTACTAATCGTCATCCTCACTGGAATCAGCACCCAGCAACTCTTCCAGGGGAAACCCAGGAATTTTAATGCCGGGAAAGGAATTAAGCTCAGGTATTTCCATTTCCTTTCCGGATGCATGCTTCATCGCATATTGAATGTTACAGTTGGGGTGGCCTTTAAACATCCCAGATATGATACCACCAACGGATTTTAAAGGGTTGCTCAATCCATCTTTGATTTTCCAAATAAGAGAGACCTCAGATAGTTGCCATGCAATGGTTAAAACAATCAACCCTGAGAGAAGACAGTGAGTAATAATATTCTGCTTCTTCATCTCCTTGAGCTCTTTGATTATTTCCTCATTTGTAGTTTCAGAGGCACAAATGCCTACTACTGCATCTCTCGTCTCAGCAATTTTGGAAGAACGCACATCAGTCAAGTCTCTGGATTCTTCTCCTTCTAGTGACTCCAACTGTTGATGTGAGACGGAGCAAATTAGTTCTCAGAATACAAAAGCAAATCATTATTTTCATAGACAGCATCAAAACAAAAGAAATCATGTGCAATTCATAACTATTCAAGATCGCTCTAAATTGTTATATGTTTACACTGTCCCCACGCACAGAGTTCACAAATAACTAATTGTAAGACTCTCCCTAAGCTTCCAACTTAACAATCACCAAGTGCTCTGTTCTAAAAGCTTGGTTCATGCCTAGCTCACTTTTTTCACAAGTAGCTCTCTTTTTTGAAGTGCATGGGTACTCCATATTAGATTAGATTAGAAGTGCTCTCTTATTTTTGTGTGTAATCAAAATCAACCATGTGAGATTAGTAGCACCCTTTTAACAATTTAGCACTGTGATGACTCGTGACAAGTCCTTAACGTTATTCCCTCGGTAGGTGCCTTGTGTAGTTGAATTTCTACAAGCTGTAATAACTATTCAAATCAATCCACAAAAGAACTCATCCATTGTGTAGAAGGAACAAATCATCAATCAATCTATTGATTTGATAAGAGTCCAATATCAGAGGTTAATTTTGCATTTGGCTTTTAGTCTTTCCTACTCAGATTCCATTTTCCTTTTAGCAATAATAATAAAACCAATCCACCATAGAAATAAAGAATCGCGTTGTCATATACCCTGTGTACAAGAACAATTTGGTACCTGAGAAACCAATTGGGGGCGGCCAGCGGAGTTTTTATTATCATCATCATCATGAGCGTCGTCGGCGTCCCCCGCCGCATAGGTCTCGAATCCATTGGGATTCCTCGTCTCCTCATCGTCGAATTCCATTAATTGCTTAACGAGATGATTCTAGGCCTCTTCCCCGCCTCCCATCACATATCCAATCCACGCTTGGAATGGGTGTTAATAGCCTTTTGTGCTGCCGCCAAGCTTAAACCACTTACATTTTGACACGTCAACTTTGACGCTTTGCCCCTCCATTTTTCATTTTGGGTGCCACTTGACCGTCAGGGGTGCTCATTTTGGCGTAGTTTGCGGATGAATATTTTCACATCATCTAATGACACAACGCTCGTGATTCATTAACTGTAGGAAAACCACTTATGTAATTTATGGCGTGTATTTCAAATCAAAGTTATTTATATTTTAAATTCACATAACATGTATTTATATTTGTTATATAACCATATTGTACCTTCACTTTAAGAAAAAAAATTATATGCATAGCATTTATTGAAAATTATTTTACAGTGGCTGCTTAAAACATGAAACGGCCATTGACGTGTGTCATGCATTCTCATTCATCAACCGATTGAGGAAGGATAATGCTAGTTATTTAAACAAGACATACTAACACAAGCGTCCATCTAAATAAAATAAATATTTACTTGTTTTCCAACGTTGAACAGAGATAAATAGAAATATACTGGAAAATTTATATCAAGACAGCTCCTCGTTAAAATATATATAATCAAGTCAAAATGCCAGTGTATATTTCCTGAATCCACTTCAATCATTTACCGAGGAAAAGTCGATCTTTTTTTTTTTTTTTTTTTTTTTGCAGTCAACCAATTATGATGTTCCGAGAACGGTTCACATTAG
>CAVNYN010270691.1:0-31805 GCA_963692815.1 Nyctanthes arbor-tristis | reverse complement strand
CAAAACAACATTATAAAATCAAGTGACTACTAGCATAACTGCCTGTGTGAGTTTGGTCTCCCTACATGTACATGGAAGATGATCCACAGCACACTCCAAAGTCAAAACTCATCCACAACACAAGTGACTACTAGCATAATGCAAAACAACATTATAAAATCAACAGATAATATGCCTAAATTACATGAAACTATAATGCCTAAATTACTTGAAACATACAAAACAACAGAATCTCGCGAAAATGCAAAAATCTGAAATTATAAAAAAAAAAGGAAAACTAAACTATCTACCGGCGACTTGGGAGGCATAATCCGGCGAGAGTAGGTGCAGCGGCAGCAGCAGGCGGCGGGCAGCAGCAACCAACAGACGAAGCAGCTGACAGGGGCAGTCGTAGCATACGCAGCGCAGCAGGCGGGCAGCAGTCGTAGCAGCAGCAGGCGACCAGACGCGGCGGCGGAGACAGCAGAGATGACGGAGTTAAGAGGGCGGCGGTTGTATTCTTCTTCTAGGGTTTGTGAATGGTGAGAGTACGAGGGGTGGGACTTGGGAGCCTTTGTGTTGTGTGATTGTGTCTGTGAGAGTGAGACTCAGAGAGTGAGAGAGTGAGGTGAATAGGCGTGAGGAAAAGAAAAACACGATTTAGTATTTGGGAAATCCGATTTAAGAACCAAAAGAAAGAAAAAAAATATATTTTATATATATATAATTCGGGTTCAACCCGAATAACCCGACCGGGTCATACCCGGTCGGGTGTGACCCGATAACCCGACCGGGTCATACTCGGATCGGGTTAACGGGTCGGGGACCCGCGGATTGGACGGATCCGGATCCGATTCAACCCGGTCGGGTTGCTTTCCTCCTATCCCCGTTTTCGACCCGTCGTTTACAGTAACCCGACCCGACCCGATTTTTCCGGATCGGTCAACTCGGGTTTGCTGGATTCCCGGATCAGACGCCCAGCCCTAATCCTAGCTATATCGATTCCGCTTCTATACCAACCGTTGTTCTCAATGTCTCCAAAACTTTCTGGTGCTATGTTTTTCTTCGACATTCAACTTGGGTTGGGGAACTTCTGTAAAGTTCACAAACTGAGCCATTTTTTTCGCCTTCTGAATCTATAGATTTGTCTTCTGAAACTTCCTCTTTGTGGCTTGGAATTTCACTTCTATCGAACCAAAATCTGAGTCCTTTTATCCACATCTTTTTTCTTGAATCATCCTCTTGCTATCTTGTACTGCTGCTATATTTCTTGGAAAGCATTATTTAGAAGGTTGCTTCAGAACTCTCTTCTTTTCTTCCACAGAAAACCTTGGACTGGAATTGGATGATTCTAAAAAGTTTCTCCTTAGCGTGAACTTTTATAGGTTTCAAGGATGCAATCATAACTTCATCGTGATTAACCAACTCTGCAAACTGATAATCAAGATTTTGATGCCTTTCATCATCCATACTCGAACTGCAAGCATCATCGACATCAAGATCTTGATCGGAAAATTCCTCGACAATCTCATCATCATCACTCAGAGTGGCTTCGATAATGTCGGTTATTCTTGCCAAAAACTCCTTGGAATTTTGCCGGGCTGCCACGGATTGATGGTTCGATCAAGTCAAAAATATTATCGACTCCTCCATCGTTAACAAAGTATGTGTGTTGAAAGAGAGTACATAGATCATAACCTAAACCTAAACCCTTCTGTTGAGAATTTTGCACTGGCCGAGCACAGGCGTAATCAGCCATGACGATGGAGGAAAGGGAAAATGTTTCCAACTAACAGAGAGAGAAATTATTGTAGTAGAAAAAATGCAAGAATCAAAATTCAGTAACTGCCCGCCTTTTAGATGGATGGATCAATTTTTGGATTGACCGACGAATGTATCAGAAAATCTGATAATAATGATGTATAAAAAGGAATCAGAGTTGAAATATGGTAATGTTTCGTAGAAATCTTGGAAGGAAAGTAACAGAGATGTTTCGGCAACGTGTTTAACAACGGCTACATTAAAATTTCAAAACTTAAATGACGATTTTGCCATCAGGCATGCGGTTGGATTATTAGTAGGGTTAATTTCACACAAGCTCTCCAATCTTTGCATAAAGAATCGATTAGGTCTCTATCTTTTTTAAGACTCTCTTGAGCCCCAATCTTTCATAAATACGCACGAAAGGTTCTTTTTTTTCACTATTTTGTCAATTTTTTTTAAAAAATAACGATTATACCCTCAGTTTATTAACTTTAAAAATAAAATATTTAAAAATAATAAAAAATTAAAAGAAAAAGAAAAAACCTACCCCTACCCCACCTTCCATCTTTTCCCTCCAAAAATCGCCAGAAACGATAGCAAAATGCTACATTTTCTGGCTGCCAAAATTTTTTGGGGGGGATTTACTGCCTGAAACAGGTTGTTTCTGACAGTAGTTGTCTCATCCTAAAAAAATGCTGCCAGAAATGACAGCTGCTGCCATTTCGCGCAGCATTTTTGGGAGAAGAATTCTCCTCCCAATTTTTACTGCATAAATGGCTGCCAGTTTCACGCAGCTTTTTTTAGGGGGGGATTCACCCCCCAAAATACTGTCATAAATAGCAGCACTGCTATCATTTCTGTAGCAATTTTGCTGCTGGAAACGACATCATTTCCGACAGCGAAAAGATGGAGAAGAATCCCCCCAAATGGCAGCAAGAGGAAAATGCTGCCAGAAATGGCAAGCGGTGAATACCCTCCTCCTTTGCTACTGGAAACGGCATCATTCTTGTTGTCGTTTCCCGCAACATTTTTTAGGGGGGATTTGCTCTCCACTTTTGCTTCCAGTCTTTTTCTACCGATTCTGTTGGGATCTCCTCCTATTTTGGCTGCCGAAAACGGCAGCAAAACGGCGATTTTTGAATAGAGGAGAGATGAGGTGGGGTAGAGGTGGGGGTGTGTTTAATTTTTTGTTATTTTTAAATTTAATAAAATAAGGATATAATAGTTATTTTTTAAAAAAATTGACCAAATAGTGATAAAAATAGACCTTTCGTGCATATTTATGAAAAGTTGGGGACTTAATTGATTCTTAACCCAAAGATTAAGGACATTTTGTGAAATTAACCCTCATTATTATCAAGTGCCAAGTTGAAACCATTTTACACGACTCAAATAGGCTTTTTTAAATGCTATATATAAGTATATATGTATATATATGAGCAATTATATTGTCACTGTGATTTTTTATTGTAACACCAATTTATACTTACACAACATATTACAATTTAATATTTTTTTATGAATAAACCATAATCATTTTACTGTTATAACATTACCCAAATTAAAAAAAAAAAAGATAAGGACATTAAATGAAAGCAAAAAATTATTTACACCACAATTCCGGTTTTCATCTTCCCTTCATTCAATAGTGGCTTGTCCACATTTATCTGATTAGTTTTATATATCGAGATGATGCTTAAGGTGCCAAAATTTTTACCTTCCATTCATTAAAACAATAAAAAGAAAATTACCCAAGCTTAACAATTGATTTTGACTTTTAATTTTGTGTAATTGCCGTAAAATTTTCATTATTTTTTATGAATGCCTTCACCATCTCCATTCTTATATCTTACATATATTATTGGATAGTAAAATTATTCTTGAACGTTGAAGTAAATAATGCTTAAATCCAAAATGACATTCAATACTCAAGAACCCTACCCAACCATTTCATCAATTCAATACTAAGCATTTAAATTTCAATTGTTTTCTTATAGAAGATTATGAAGTCAGAAATTAATTTTTCCTTAATTAAGGTGTCAACTTTGATTCTAAAGGATATAAAAGTAAAATAAATGTCAACATTAGTGGTTATTCTGAGTTTTTTTGAAAGAAAAAAGGAAAATAAAAAAGGGGTCAAAATTGGGCATGTGTGGAAAAGGGATCATTACGGGGATCAAATTTGAGTCATGAGTGGAAGAGGTGAAATATATAGGAAGAAAAGTTACATTAAATATGAGGAGAAACAAAAATTTTTGTTTGTTTATATATGCTAGTTATTTTGTCTGAAATCTCGGAAAGTTAAAGACTTTAGATGGACTTAAGAAAACTTGAAGGACCTTTGGGTAAATCTTGAAAGTTTGATGAGCAAAATGAATGTATCAGTAACTTTTGGACTAATATGTATCTTTTGTTAAAAGGAATGACAAAAATGTATGAATTTGAAACATTAGATGGACCACGATGAGCTTTACAGAAATAAAGGACTCAAATAAAATTTTGGTGGTATTGGTATCATACAAAATAAGAATTGTTAAATCACTCTACACTTGATTAAAGGGTGTCGAAATATTTACCAACTTCTTGCTAACTAGGTAACATAGGAGGGCACATGGAACGAAGAAATAAAAAAATAATTGATAACTATATAGATACATTAATTGATCTCATCTAAAGTCTAATTAAAGACAAGCTAGTTAATCCACCCGTGTGTTACACGGGTAGAAAAAAATAGTAAAAATATATCTATTTGACAGTTGCATAATAAATAAATATTTGTACCTTTGTAAAAAAATTTAAAAGTATACAGTAATCGAATAATATATGACCAATGATCAAATATTTAAAGGAGAAAATTTAATCAAATCAAACCATAGTTAAATATATATATATATATATAGGTTATGCATTTGGCTTTCTAGGATCAAATATATGCATCCATTTATACTACCACAAACGCTCAAAGCTTTATAGTTCTTTTAGCACTCTACAATCACTATTAATAAGCCTTAAAAACAACCGTCATCTTCCATATCAAGAGCCAATAATCATTTATCAAGAGCCAATTAAATATCATTTCTCTACCTGAATCAACTTTATCAATAAAAAATATAAATATCTAGATATTGTAATTTACAAACAAAAAAGATTGTATCAAAATTCATCAACTATATAGAGAAAAACACTCATTAATTAATACATAAATTATATAAGTATATGAGCACCTATCTAAATCAAATTCTAATTCAAAAATTAAAAGAGTCTGTTTAAGCGATTAGAGGAAAGAGAGAGAAGATGCAGTATTAGTTTTCTATTAGATGTCTGTGGCAAAAGGAAAGTTTTTGTTGAAGAGGAGTATGGGCCAACACTGAAAAAGAAAAAGAATTAGAATACAATTTATCATAATCAAAGACATACCATAGCAAAAGAGACACATAAAGGAAAGTTACATACGAATATGGAATAAAAAAATTTAATAAAAAACTTGCTATAAATTAAAACCTTTATCGCAGAAAAGACTCACCGCGAGAGTGACCGCAGAGGAAATGGGCGGGAAAAAAATAAAAGCACTTAAGTGCCCTTATATATTAATAATAGATATATTATTTGTTGGACATGAACCGTAGTCAAATTGTTCCATGTTTGATACGAGGATATTGAACATTTAACTAGAATGTACACATCACATAACTTTAAAGGGAAATGAAAAATTGCAAATTAATATAATGATGAATATATTAATTATTAATTCAGTTCAACTGAAGAAAAAATCCAAAAGATTTTTTTTTTTTTTAACTAATTAATAACACCAACTTAATTTGGTGCCAAGTCGCCCAACCCCATTACACAAACTTAACTGCATGATATTCGGAAGAGATTTCAAAATAACAATTCTATTTCATGACTTGTCTTACTCTGATGGAAATGCTTCGGATTTTTAGATGGGATCCTAATCTGATTCGTCCACCATCTCATCATCTTGACTCGATACCTGTAGCTAACGTTGTACGATTCACCCACGACAACCGACTCAGCATCTTGAATCGGTCCCGGGTCGTTTCCTGCCGGAATATTGGGAGGTGCGTGATGTTCCTCATTTGCTGCCGGATACTGGGAGGGGGTTGATGTGAGGGAACCCACTGCCAGAGAGGATAAATTTGTGCGTCCAAGAAAGGAACTCCTGGCAATGGCATCGCAGGGTAGTAGGGGTAATTGGAAAGAGAAATTGGCACCAGATGGGGGATGAATTGAGGCTGTACTGGATCTGGATACCAATACCCAATTTGAATTGGTGGCATGAAAGCATAGCAGTAGGCCATGATCCAGGGAAGCGATAGCAGAGAAATTCACGTCGAAAAGACTACGTGAGGATGATAATAGCTTCGTGAAAAACCCTACAATTACAAATTGTCACGGCCGCGCAAAGTCAACTCTGACGTGGCACTGTGTTAACACCTCATGAACTGATGTGGCAGTGCCATGTCACGTGGTGGATATATGTATATATATCTCCACTATATGACAAGATCATTTTTATGTATATTTATATATTATTAGAAAAAATCAAAGAAAGTAGAAATATGCTAGTAATAAACCAATAGTAGCTGTCAAAAGAAAAAAAGAAAAAGCAATAGTAATATTCTCCGGCAATGCTTTGAAGGCTACAATTTTGCCATCAGTTGCCGGCGCCGGGTTTACGTCTGGGTTTAGGTGTTGTTTTACCATGTTTAAAACCCTTAAATTCACAAATAAACAATTCTATAGGATTATTAGTAATACATTTGGTCGTATCCATTTTAATGGCCTAGTATTTTAATTTGAATTATTATTTTTTTAAAAGAAATTTTGGTTAAGAAAACATTTTAAGAATATTTTTATTTTTTTGTGTGGAAATTAAACTTCTAAACACCAAAAATTTCCCCACATTTTTGCATATATTCAAAAATAATTATTAAGAAAAATTGGAGAGTGAAGCATTAATCAAACTTAAGGCTTTAAACCTTTCACGGTTGATGAATCTACACGTACCAATTACGAAAAAAAAAATTGTTTGTCCAAATTCAATTTGTCAATTTAAAGATATATATCAAGCAAATTAATACTCACTCTATCACATAAAAATATGCTCAATTTCTATTTTTATCTGTCTCAAATTATAGTTTATTTATATAAACGAGGGTAAAGTTAATAATTTCCCAACTATGCCTTTAGTCCATTTAATGACTATGTCGACTAAATATAAGAGTGATTCAATATTGAATAAAGGTATATTAGGGAAATAATTGTAAATTTTGTATTCCAACCACATTAATTCTCATTTCTTAATCTACACGAAAAATTCATATGGGCCTATTTTAATAGGACGGATGGAGTTCATAATCAACTGCCCTTTCAAACACACACCCACCCACAAAATTAACGAGTTTTAATTCGAAGACATCTGGTATTTGTGGCGCATTCTCTTCAACACATAAACATAGCCCAGATTATAGGCCATGGATCAGAAAATATATTAATATTGTGGCCAATCCTAAATTTGCTATCATATATTATATATCGGGATAGTTTCACTTACCTATCAATTTAACAAATAAATTTGATAAAGAATTTATCTTTTGGATTGAAATAATCCTATGCCGTATGGACTAGATCTAATAATTCAACAAAACCAATTAAGAATTGTAAACCACTCAAACTCTCCAGATTTAGCTATTAATCATTCCTTAATCAGCACTTATCATGCCCCCCCTCTCTATCCTAATCATTATTAGCCCAAGCTTATCTCTCTCTCTCTCTCTCTCTCTCTCTCTCTCTCTCTCTCTCTCTCTCCCTCCCTCTAATGGGCAGATTGCAGAACCGCATAATTAATCAAAACTTTGGCATTAATTCATAAAAATGCAATCCACCTTTGTATGATATCCAAAGTGAATTAGACCATTAATTATTTACAAGTTGGAACCATATAGGCATTCCAACAAGAAAAAATATATACTAATAAATTGGCCAATAATTCGGTATTGGTTTTCTTGACTATTTTTCTATGATCTTGCCGCATAGTGTTCGTCTTTATGTTGATATTAAAAAAAATGAAGGCATCATTATCAAAATGCGAATAGTTTTTAGTGTCTTTAATTTGTTCAAGTTTGGGTCGCAATTTTTTTTTCCTCTTTCTAGTGATTCAGCCTTACAAACTGTAGTAAAACTACCTCAAAGGTTCTAATATAATCATATTGAAATGTTGACTATTTATGATAATGCTGCTGTCAATATTTGTATAACAATTTAAGATGATTACTTTATAAACATGAAGGAAATCCTAATGCATTCTTGTTTATAGGATAGTTTGAGAAGAAGACACGCGGAGTGAGTGTGCCTATTGTGGAGCAAGAGAGTGAGAGGTGGGATTAGAAATGATTAATGAATGATTAAGAGCTAAATTTGGAGAGTTTGAGTGTATTAAAAAAAATCTTAATTGGTTTTGATGAATTATTTGTCAAATTTATTTGTTAAAATGATAGGTAAGCGGAACTGTCCCAATTATATATACATATATATATATATATATTCGATATTGTAGACTGATGATGAGCTAGAAGAGAATTAGAGAAAGAATAGCCTAGCTCTTGAGGGATATTTTTGCGGGGGCAGAGTGAAACAATCATTCATCTAGAAGCCCAGAGAAATGTTGCAAGATTCAAGAAATGTTTAGTACAAAGCATAAAACAATGTTCAATGCAGACATCATTGTCATTGACTAAAATTAAAACATATGAAACTTATTAAAAATTTCATTAACTTCAATGATGGAAACTTTGAGCATCTGATCAATAACTTCCATGGATAAACACCTGATCAATGATTTCCACTTGAGAAAGCGACTGACTTTGGCTCTTTTTGATAATCATTGCATATGATACTATGATTGGAAACTACTTTCTTCTAAATTTAACGGGTAATTGTATGTCTAAAGGACTCAATATACCATTACTGGAATGAAATAAATTAAACTTAGTAAAGAAAACATACATTATCAAAAGTTAATTTTAATTTATTACAATATTTGCAACATTCTTTTTTTTTTTTTACGCAATATTTGTTATTGAATTTGTCGGTTTACCTTGCTTATCACAAATAGTATTTTCAATCCTGACTGGCTGGTCAACATACATATATACAATAAATAGATGCATTCAACTCTTAACATTTTCTTTTGCTTGACTCTGTCATATAATGTGATCCATTGAAATTTTAATTCATTATAAACAGTAGCAAAGGAAGGTAGAGAATTGAAAAAATATATATATATATAATCTACGCCCTCTGTCCCATTTACATTTTACACAATGATTAAGAAAAATTATAGGGAAATAAAATACATAAACTATCTTCTTAAAACAATGTTCAATGCACCATCATTGACTAAACTTAAAACTAATGAAACTTATTAAAAATTTCATTAACTTCAATGATGGAAACTTTGAGCACCTGATCAATAACTTCCGTGGATAAATGATTATTATTTATTGTTTAAGTTACTTCCCGCGGGGGGGGGGGGGGACCTCCAATGCAATGTGACCAAGAAAAACTCAAAGTAACTTGAAAAATGGAGTATTAGAAAGTAGAAAGTGTCTAATACAATATCAAAGATTATCTTTAATGCAAACATTTTCAGGGATTGCTCACGGCTTCTTAGCAAGAGGCTAAAAGTTTTTTAAAATACACCTTCATGTCAGAATTTTTCCAAGGGAACGAAGCAGGTTCCTTACTTTCTTAAAGAGCTTGCATTTCTAGATATATTTAAATATAATATACGTATGGATGGAAAAATTTTCAAAAACCTTCAAGAGATTTGTAACAAAACATTCCGCCTCATGCAGCATGTATGGATGCACGTTACGTATATTTTATATACGCTACATGTATTTTAAAAACAAGTGGTGTGCATTTATGCACGTCATATATGGTGAGAGGCCTTGTTACAAAACTTTCAGAGAGTTTTGGAAAGAGACTCTATTTGGTTATACACAAATATACTTTAGTATATTCACAATTTTTATAAATGTGGGGTGGTTTCCTTGGATATACTTAAAGCTTGGAATTTTTTCTTGTGGTTTCTTCTGATGCAGGCTCTAAGCTCCTTGATTACTAAGAAAAAATTGGCTTGATCTTGCATTCTAATAAGGTTTTATGTTCTTTTGATCTATTTACTCTCAACATTTGCTAGTTTACAAACCATTTTCAAGTCGTGTTAATTTTTTATTTAAAAAAATGGTCTAACGAGACAAATGGCACGTAAGAAGGGTCTCTTTCCGAGCCAAAAAATTCGAACTCATTCAAATGAGCAAATCTACTAAATCCACCTAATATCCGGTCCCCCTTCATTGTTTCCAAGAAATTTATCCGTTACCGCTACTAATTACTTTAGTGATACAGCATACGGAGCAAGCAAAACTCAAAATGAATGGCAGTGGAGTGAGTAAGCTAAGCATTGTTCTATCAGTAATCTTCGTGATATCACTGGCGGTGCTTCTTAGCGAACTCTTTTATGTCTTGTGGCGCCGCCGTCTCGTCCACCGTAAAAATCCCCCGCCAGGTGAAGGCGGAAATCATTTCTCCCCGTATTCTTCCTCAGTCCCCTGTTCCTCATCCGATCTCTGTTTTCTAAGGATTTTCTCTACTTCTTTTGTGTAAGCTCGCAATCCAGAGTCCAACCCAATTTGGTATCTCCGGCGACTAGTACTGACAATCTCAGCCAGGATCCGCCGCCGGAAGTGGAAATTATCGATGTGTGGAAGCTGGAGAGAATGTGTGGGCCGCCGAGATTCTTGTTCACCATTAAAGAAGAGGAAAAAGAGGACTTGGAATCGCTTGCTGAGAAATCATTGTGTTCCTCCGCAGAAAAAGAATCCAAAAAAAGCAAGAGCAGAACTGCTGGGAACAGGGAAAGAATGACCTTGAAGGAATGTTTTGAGGTGGTAGAAGAGACGTCCAAGACTGCAGAAGTGCTTAATGATACTGGTGGAGTTGGAGGTGACACAGCCGATGGGACAGATTCTTCGACACCCGGCGGCTCCCCAGTATACTTCACTCCTTCAGGCTCTCCAATCTATGAGGAGGGCAGTGGAGATATTCCATAGGTAAGGACTAATGGAGATAATAAGTTGCCGTCGCCGGCAGCCTTGCCAGTGATGATTTCCTTGTAAACAATTACCGTGCGTACATATTGATGTTTAGACCATTAATTTTTCAGGCTTTTTTTATGAATCCACTATGAAATCACTACTCGTTTCATTCTAATTCGGGCTTGATATTCTTAGAATTTAGGTTATTTTTAATGTCATATGTGCAATTTCAACCCCGTGGTTTCCATTTGCCAAAAAAAAAAAAAAAAGGAACTCCGTGCATTCCACAAGTGTTCTTATAGCAAAATATTCGTATGCAATTTGCCACATTGGTGGCAAAGGATGAGTTGTCCGACAATCTCTTGCCACGAATGTGTATAGTGAAATAATCCCGACACATACCTAGTGAGAGATCTTTTTTATGTGTAGATGAGCTTATAGAATAATATTACAGTGTGTTTCATAGCAAGTATGAAATTTATTTAGAAAGAAAATATTTAGCAATCAATTAATTTGTCAGTAATTGAATCTTACAATTGTAAGTGAAATCAACGTTAAGAATTATGAACTTTGTCCCAAAAAAAAATAAGAAAAAAAATAAAAAGACAAAGGTAAAGGTTAGGAATTATGAATCACCTAAAAAACAAAAAATCTACACCTTCATATAAAAGTATTTTCTTTGTGTTTAAAAAAAATGCGGTTATGGGATTAGAAGATAGAAAATGTTTTTCATAAAAAAATGTGAAATGTCATAAGTAGTTTGGGTAGAAAAGATTTTTTTTAATAGAAAATATTGGTGATAAAACATACATTTACCATTGGTAGAAGAAGGGAAACGAAATAATCATTATTAGGGGAATTATATTCCCACCACACAAATTTACTACAACACCATATTTTAAATTTTTTTCTTTATTTACTTAAATATCCATTTCTAAAATTACATTAATAATCATTATTAAATTTTTCATAATTATCTTAATTTAAAATTTTTTAATAATTATTATTCTTTTCAATTTCCTTTTTTAAGTAATCACATGCCATAATTTTGATTTATAATATAATAACTCGACAATTTTAGATTTTAAAGATTTATTTTCTTTAAAGTTTCATTTTAGTACCTAACTTTTAGACGTCGTTTCATGAATAATGATTTTAACCTTTTTTATTTTAATATATATTGCTTTCTATAAAGTATAAAGAGATTTATAATATTACTTAAGAATACATGATTGAATTGAAATAAGAAAATATAATAATAAACGAATGGTGTTAACTTAAAATTTAATTTGAATTTTGTAGGACCAAATTGTTCTAAATTAAAAGTTTTGAAAATTTTGTACATTTATATTTGAGTTATTTGAAAAGTTAGAATATTTATGCTACAAAAAGAAAGGTTGGAATATTTTGTTATTCAGTTTCAATTTAAAAAAATTAATTAAATTAATTAAATATAATATGGAAAGTTATAGATGATTTATGATTATGTTAAATTAAGTTTGAGAGATTGTCTTTTTAACTCTATATACAAACTTGCATTAGTATTTTGCACTTGAAAATTAGCTCAAATTAATGTTTATATTGAGAGCTTTGATTTAACATCTAATTTATATATATTTTAATTTACGAAGCATGTAAAATAAAATAATTACGTTGTGTTAGATGTAATATTTTTAGGAATATAAATATCTGATGTGATTTTATACATTGATTATATATAATTAATTTCATGGGTATATTGTAAATGAATAGTAGTGTGCTAATTAAAAATGTCTTTTAATTGTAGTGCAGTTATAATGTGGTGTGAAAATAAAAATTTGTGGGGGTAATATAATTGCCATCATTATTATTTAACAAGATGAAAGTTCACGATGGGTACCAACAATGATTTTGATCAAACACTATATGTCTCGTGTTATACGACACGAGACAGATGATGTGACATAATAACAATTACTAATGTGATTCGTTGAGTGATCATGTGCCCAATTTAGTATCTAATATTATGATACATTACCTATTGATACAATAACAAAGAAAATTTTCAAGAATTTCCTGAAAGTTTTGTTAAAAAACTTCACATGTAGCATGTATAGATGTACGCTAAGTGTATTTCAAATCAAAGTCAGGTATATTTCAAATCCATATAGCATATATCCACGCTGTCACATGTGTGGAAACTTTGTTAATAAAACTTTCAAAAAATCCTTGAAATGGACTCACAACACCAAATAACTGGCACTTAACATTTTCACCTTTAAATCATTATTGCTTTATGATTTTTTTTTTCTTGGTTGAGTTTCCTTTATGTATTTTTGGAAAATTAGGTGCAACAGGAAATAGTGTTAGAAATTAATAATGTTTTCTTCCTTAATTGCAATGAGAACGAGGACTATGAAACCCAACATAGTTCTTTTATTGCAAACGTAGCCACGTAGGGTTTGACTTAATTAACATGGGCGGTTTCCTTTCAAGCTCGGGACATGTAAGGCACGATGCTTGGTAATTAAACGGAGAAATGGTTGTTTCCTTATATATAAAAACTTTTATTGATCGTTTCAAAAAAAAAAAAAAAAAGAAAACTTTTATTGATAGGAAGTAACAGCAACATCTCAAGTGGCATAAAAGTTTTGAACTTGTTATTTCTTGTGAGAACTGAACATGAAATCTTTGCAATGCTCATTCTATTTCTCATCATACAAATTTGCTTCCACTTCTTGTAAATATTTAATTTAATTAAGGTATTAGGAGTCAACTAAAACATTTCTTTAGATAGGGCATGGTTCCTTCTTAAAATAATCGATGATATTTGTTTTCAAGAGTTTAGAAAGCTGTCTTTCTACCAGTGCTATTTATTATTATTAGTGATGATTGTAATATTTAAAATTTAAATAACATTAAAGTATAAATATACTTAACTGTCTACCTCATAATTTTAAAGTTTACTTTTGATGTACATTTTCCTTTTGCACCAATTTTGGCGGTGATGGCTCGACCAAAAAAAAAAAAAAAAAAACGTAGAAGAAAAGTGGGATCTTTGAAATTTTTTAAATGAGCATTACTTTTCGCGTGACAATTCCATAAATTAAAATGTGACAGAGGCGTCACGTTTCTTTGCACTTACCAAACCAATAGGAACGTGTCAATGTCCATACGCAAATTGTGCTGTCCTTTCGAAATTTGAAAATTCAAAAATTAATAATTAAACGTTATATATGGACCCACTCCTCCACTTCCCCTTGTCGATTTCTGTTGGAGGTAACGGCCTTTAGGCTTTAATGCAAAAATTTCAAGAAGATGAAGAGAGGAATATATATTATATAAATAAGTAATTTATTTATTTACAGAAACAAATAATAATCCATGGAATGGAAATAATAAACTGTACTCTAAAATGAAGAAATCAGAATAATTATCAGAATCAATGATCCTGAAACGAAGAAACCGCATAACTGATAATAATAATAAACTAAAGAAATCAGAAGACAGTACTCAACAACGAAGTGCGTGCAGATGGGTGTGAAAAATCCGCCTGAAATTTAACGCCAATCGAAATCGCAGCGTTTCTGTTGGTAAGTACCGGAAGCTGTGCCGTTGGAATGCAAAGGAATCTTCAAATCGCACTCAATCTTGGGCTTCACTCTCGTAGATTTCACGAACCCAAATTTCAGCCTGATTCGGAGGTAAAGCTTGACTTCGATATCATACATCCCGGAGTTCTTGTCGTCGTTGTACTCCGATTGCTCTTTATTTCCGAGTTGAATAGCTTTTTGCCCGCTGAATACTGCCTGGAGATAGCTGGTATTTTTATGGCCCTGGTAGAATGTCTCCAGTGGAACGTTATTGAGTCTCTGGCCTTTGTAGGACGCCTGAGCCTCAATTCGGTCGTAGTAAATCCCAATTCGCTTGTTCGGGTTCCGAATCATCAGATCCACAGTCAAATTGTAGCTAAGTGTGTCCCTGTTGAAGTCGAATCGCGTGAGGGAAGCGTCGGAGGCGTAAAATTTGACCGCGTTGGGGCGGAAGATAAGCCAGCAGACAAAAACAATTATGCCAACAACAATGAGAATGGTGAATAGAATTTGGCATAAGCAGGTACAGATGCAATTGGCTATACAACTGCAGCAGCAGCCGCTGCTGCCGCGACCGGGGCGGTGGTAGGACTTTGATGGCGGAGGAATAGAGGGGCCGTAGTAAGCTCCGTTGAGATGTGGCTGCCGGGACTCTCCCATGTTTGGTTTCAGAAAGAAGAAGGGGGAAATCAAGGAAGGAAGTTGGGATGAGATTGAAAATAAAAGAGGGTGAGAAAGGAGGGTATATATAGGAGATGTGGTTGGGTCGGAATGGGATTATGGGAAAGGAAGAATTGGTAAAAGAGGAGGAGGGAGATTGAGGGAGGCCGCCGTGTGGGTAGCAGAAACAGGACGCGGAGAGAATGGGGAAGGAAAATAGAGGAACCACGCGGTTGCTTAAACAAATTGATTGGACAGGTTTTTGAAGGGGATGGTGCCGTGAAATTTCCTTGACAACAACCCTGTTGACTATTGAGATAAATAGTTGCTTTATATATATTGTTCCGATGATGATTGTTCTGATGATGATGATGATAATAATAATATCAATTAGTTTAACTAAAAAATATTTTAGTTCCCATCTCTTGTTATGTTATTAGGTGTTTAGTATGTAGCAAGACGCTTCTAATATTATATATATGTAGGTTTTTAATAATCTCTCACTATATAAGTTTCTAACAGCTGCACATCTGACGTAGGAGTGGATTTAGGTCCAGGCTCTCATGTTCTATGAAAAGATATTTTAGTTTCTTATGTGGAACTTTTAATTTTTTTTAATTAAATTGTAATAGTTTAGTTGCATATTTCCTCATCATAACCCGTCTTACTAAAAAAAACATAGATCCACTTCTAATCTAGCGGGAGATCAATGGATTACGATTTCTTATATATACATAAATGGAAATAAAAAAAATTCAAAATCTATAAATGGAGAAAGCCCCATCAAACTCCATGTATTTAACAACTGATATTAGATTGTACATTGTGGACAAAATCAAAAGGTACAAACCACTCAGACAGGTTCTTCTGCATCAACGAGGACCCATAACTGATGGCGCATTAATATATAAGTGAGTTTCACAAGTTTATGAGTTTCAGAACAATTGCACCAGCGCATGGGTGCAATGTATGTGCATATTAATTGGTGACCAATTTGGAAAATTTATAAAAATTTCATATGAATTTATGTTCTAAAGTAAAAAAAAAAATTATAGACGTAAGAACTCTTCACACGTTTATACTTGTATTAGTCTATACACACAACTAACGCCGAATTGACACGACAGCAAAATTGTAAATATTTATTTATTTTTTATTGATGAACATCTTAGCACTTGTCATATCATTGAAAAACAGAAGTTCATCATCGTTTAGTGGCACGTGGTCCTTTTGTTTGATTTTTAAATATAATTACGTTTAGAGAAAACGGTTTAAGAGTGGATGTATTTTCAGTTCAACGTGGCTTGTCATTTTCAACGTGGTAGTGATTATCCCCTAGTTTAATAGCTAATTTCTGATCAGGATGTATTATTTACAAAGTCCGTGTGGAAAATAATCTGCTTAATTTCTTTTCTTTCAGCGTTCTTGTTTGACATGTGATCTTAAGGCTCCTAACAATCAATCCTAATCCCCGTAAAAATAAATACGTAAATAAAATTAATCAACCCTAATCAAAAGAAAATTGCAAATAGGTTCTTATGTTGAGCATTGTGTGTCTTTGCACTAAAAATTAAAATAATAAATCGTAATGATACATGGTGAATTTCATAATTAATATTTGAATTTTGGTGTGATTTAATAGATGAGCTGATTGTATTATATAGAACACTAAACGCGTCTCTTTTCAAAATGAATACTGAGATTACGTGACACGTTATTTCATGTGATCGCTGATCACGTTACATCAAAAAATAGAAAAGCCATGAACATCAAAGATACACAAGCTTAGCTCGGCATTGTCCCCATTTTATTTTTGTTGTTTATTTGTTTGTATTTTCCTTTTCGTCATTCTTCATTTTACTTTGTCTCTTGCTCTTATTGCTCTCAGGAACCTATGTACCCGCTAAATTAATACTACAATACGCATTAGTTTAAAAGTCAAAACATAGAAATTAGCTTCCTTTTTTTTTTTTTTTTCTAATTTCGTTGACAACAGCCCTATTGACTATTGAGATACTATTATTATTAATAATAAAAACTATTGAGATATTAGTTGCGTGTATCATGATAAATAAAAGTCAATTTATGTCATTTACTTTAATGGAAAGGGTAATGTTTCTCTTCCTTATTGAATTACTTGTTTGGTGACTTGGTGAGGTGTATGTGTATTTTTGCCTACGTATTTCAATTAAATGTAAGGGTGTTTTTGTCAATATATTAAATAGTTATTTAACGACAAGGGAATGTATCATAACCCTAATGGAAATTATTCAGAATTGAGAATTAATTTTTTTGACTCTCCTTTTATACGTACTACCTCTATTCAACAAAGGAAAACATGTATCTGGTCGCGTGTCGAATGCGCCAAAATAATAAATATCTTACTCTACTAAATTTAGAATGACTTATAGAAGCACAGAATAATGGTCGAACCCACAGAGAACGTTAGATAAATTAAAGTGTCTTGTGTTAACTAGTAGAAAAGGATGTAGAAAGGGAGGTTTTGTAAAGATTGAATAAGAATTAATAAAAATGGAAGAATAAAACAATTAAAATACAAGTAGAAAGATAAAACATGAATGCTAACTTCAGTTCTTGGTTCAGTTGTGCACTTCACATAAAAGATAGTAATCAATTGTAGCATTATTCCTACTTCATTGTAAAACTATCAACTCTAGACAATAAATAGTTCTGCTACTCGGATTTTCCCTTAATTATATCTTATCAAATTAAACTCTTCAATTATACCTAATCGTTTGGACAACTTAGAATAAGCTCCCTAGATTTAGAACAACGATTGCCTAAAAAATTAGGAAAATAAATTGATCTAAGCAATAAATTCATATGATCGATCTATTTAACTTATGTTGTGTTATCCCTAATAATTAACAATCATTAGTTGCTACGAAAATTATGAGAAACAACAATTAAGGATTGAATTCCCAAATCTAGCAATAGAACATTAATAATTCAATATAGTAGGCCTAAACTAAATCAAACAATCAATATTCATAAGCGTGAAAAATAGAACAACACAAGCAATTTCACAAAAGAGTACGAATCAACGTTACTGTAATTGATTGATTAAGCGCAAGAAGTAGCAACAACGTCCCCTTGAACCGGATGAAGAAATAAATAAACATTGCTCTTAACTTTGTCTTTGAAGAGCAATAAAATCTATCAATTGTATATGGAGATGTCTCCTCTAGATGTCTAAGGTGTGACCCCTTAAATAGAGTCTAAGAATCCTAAGAAAACTAGTAAAAGTAGTGTGCAAAAAGCTACCATGAAAAGAGTTTCATAGGAACAAGGAAAATCAACAAAAAATCCACGCGCAGGGGCCAAGGCAGGTGCACTGATGAGCAGGGCGCCCGCCCAGCACATTCTGTTTGTTTTCAGCAACACGAGGGCGGGTGCACTGATCAGACAGTGCACCCATACTGCATCTTTTGTTTTGTTCTTTTCAGCCCTTCAGGTTTTGATTTCTGACGCCTTAGTCCCTGAACTCTAAAATTCTTTCAAAATACGTCCGAAATTGATTATTTTTTTATTATTTCCTTGAACATACAATAAATTAACAAACCAAACATAAATAATTACTTTAACATAAAAAACACATAATAAACTACTCGTATGGAGAAATTAAACGACCTAATAAACCACCTATCACTATCCGTTTTCATTTCAATAAATTTTAGAAAATTCAATTACTAATGTTAAAAAGTAAAATTTAAAAACAAATTCCCGATATATATATATATATATCTATTATTTACTAAATATTTTACTTTAATAATTTTATTTTATTTATAACAATATATAACGATTAAATAGCCTTTTTCTATGAAGTCATATAAGAAAATTAAGATTTCAAATACATTTTTATAAGTAGTAGTAGCCTATATAAGGATGCATAACGAGTCGACCGGCTCATGCGACCCGTGGCCTGGCCCATAAAAAGCCCAAGGCGAGCCAGCTCGTGACTCGTTTAAGACGAGTTTGAGCCCCAAGCCGGGCCAGCGCCCGTAATTATAGGCCAAAACGGGCTGGCCCATGTCAAACTTATGTAGGGAAAAAAACAAGCGAAGGTAGGAAAAAATAAAAAAAAAAAGCCGAGTAGGCCGAGCCTGTCTGGCTTGGCTAGGAAAAGGCCCGAGCCAAAGCTCGAGTTGAGCCTAATTTTCACAGCCAAGCCGAGCAGGCTTTGGGTCGGGTTTTTTAGGCTCGCTATCGAAAAACTCGAGTAGAGCCGGAGCCCAAATTTTGGCGAGCCGAGCGTCTCGTTTCGTTGACATGCCTGAGCCTATATAACATGAGACAGACAAAAAAAGAGGAAATATAAATTTATTTTTATGAGATTGAGATAGCATACGAAACATTTTTTATTTGTCGCATATAAATAGAAATTATCAAGCATATTCTCTAACCCTACAAAGAACATCATATTTTTATGTACAGAGTATTATTATCTATTATCCGGTCCGGCTATAGAAACATATCAGACTCTAAATTTAGAGCCCGACCACCAATTATAGGGAGTCACGTGTATTAGAAACAGATCGAACTCTGAATTTGGAACCTGACCACTAATTACAGGGGGCCACATGTATCCTGACCACTAATTACAGGGGGGCCACGTGTATCTCCTGTAATTAGTGGTCATACTCTAAATTCGGAGCCTGATCTTTTTTTTTATAGAAAATTTATCATCTATTACACATTACAGATTCTTACCCATAAGTTCAATTGTTCAGCGAAATTAGTCTTCTTCTATAAATCCAACTTACTTCTCCCTCCAATGCGCAAGTTATGTGATGGCGCCACGAGGACAACTGAGTTTTTCTATTTTACTAGGTCCAAACAAACTGCGCCATCGCCTGGGTGCAATGGATGGTGAACATGTAAACACATGATGTATGTGGAAAATTGATAAAAATGTTCATATGATGAATTCATGTTCTATATGTTTATACTGAGCTCGTATTAGTATGCACGTACCGACACTGAATTGACACGTGATGGCAAAATTGTAAAATTTAGATCGGAAGAAATAATTAACACTTGTTACCACTCCCGTCTGGTGGCGGGTGGTCCCCATGTTTGATTTCTGACAATTAAGCTTAGGGAAAAATGATTTTAGGAGTGGATGTGCTTTTTTTAGGCTTTTATCATTTTCAAAGCGGTAGCAATCATGGGCCCTAGTTTAGTGGCTTTAAACATCTTCTTATCAGGATATTTATAAGTCCGCGCCGAAAATAAGCTGCTTAATTTCTTCTATTTCAGCTGCTTTCTTGTTACACGTGATAAGTCTCCTAGTAATCAATCATTATACTTCCTCTATCCCATACAAATATCTCCATGTTTCTTTTTATATCCACTTCAAATTATATACTCATTTCTTTAATTAAATTTTTAATTTTCTAATATACTCTTATTAATGGTACATGAAAATCAATAATAAAAAAAAAATAAAGTGAAATATTAAGTAAATTAATGAATATTTTAAGAAATATATTTTTAAATTGTACATGTCCAATAACATTAATTAACTTTTTATAATCTGTGTGAAAAATTAAAGGAGAATATCTTTATGGAACGGAGCGAAGTAATTAAAAAAAGATCAACTGTAACGAACGCGATCTCATATACAGTAGCGGAGGTCTTTAATTCTTAAAAATCTGATACAAATACAGTTTCAAATATCGAGGCGCTTTTGCTGCGCACTCTGATGATTAAATGTTTCGTGAGCTACTCACAACGAAATCTCGACCGCACACACTGAAGTCTCGATCATATACATGTATCGCCTCCGCCTTTGGGACGATCCGGCCACATAGCTCTAAATTCAATACCTACAGGATTGTAGAAGATAAGGAGTGAGTACAAAAGTACCCAGTGAATAACAGCATGTATTGGCCCACAGAAAACAATACAGAAGAGGGGTTGCTTTATGCACAAAGAGGTCATCCACAAAGATACACAGATACAAAGATACGAAGCTCATGCACATCACTAGTTAGCCTCTACCCGTAAGCCATACAATCCAATAACATATCAGAATGGCCGAGACCACACAATAGGGCCATAAAACAATTCAGATAGTAGAGCAGAACGGGTTTATGGCGTCACTAGCGATGGCAAGAGCAAATAACAATCATTTATCCAAAATAATGGTGCACCGTCAAATATCAAAGGTCAATTCAATTAAAGGAGGGCACAAGTTCCAAAAGAGAGATTCAAGATACAAAGAGAATAACATAGCAAAGGGATGGAAAATGATAGAGTCAAGACACGTGTTACTCATAAAAGAAGCATGATTTTCAAAGACAGAGAGAGTCAATACACGTGTTACTCACCTCAAATCTTCTTCGAACAATATCAAGTAAAAAATGTCATTAAAACCTTGATTAAATCTATTTTTCAAGATATAATTCTTCCATATATGATAAGGGACCATTTTCAAAGGATAAATAAGTTTTATGAAGAGTTTCTATGGTTGATTTCCTTCCTTCAAGGACTTTGGACGAATTTTGGGAATTTAGGGAAAAATTGGATGACTTGGGGGCTTTGGAAAGATTGAGGACCCAAAGGTCCTTTATATAATAGTTGGAATTGAGTTAGTTTTAATAAAATTTGAGTTCCGCCAATGACATTGTGACACGTGGCGCAAGTGTACGCACACTTGGTGGGAATTGTCTGGGAAATCCTTGTGCTTTGTCTCATCCCTCAATTAAGCCACCGAACTTCAATTTATGTCAATTAAGTTACTACACTTTAGTTTATGTTAATTAGGAACCAACTTCTTTCTTTAACGTCAATGGAATACAAATCTCTTAATTTTCAAGGAATTCTTTCAAAAAAACAATTTTGTTGCTTACTTTAATTTGTAAAAATTTGTAGGATGTTACATCAACAGACATTCTTATGTTGAGCGTGATACTATCAATAAATATCGTCCGCGTTGAGAAGCCCATTTCGTCCTTATATTAGACAAAAATGGAATTGTGATGCTGGTGTGGTTGACGGAGAGGGATGATATTTGAAAAATTCTAATTGGGCAAAAAGAGAGATAAAAAATTTGACAAAATTGACAAGTAGGTTATGTGATAAGTGTTAACGTGCATAGAAAAGTGATGTAATGTGTTTAAAAATAGGATTATATCATGTGTCAGTTTTGTTAAATTTTTTGTATGTAATTTTGTTCATGTAGCACAACTCATAATATTTTACTAGGTATATTAGCATTCCAAATGGAGAAAAAGTAGTCACATATACGGTCCGACTATAGAAAACTTAGCTCTCTCTTTACGGAGTAAAAACTACCACGTGACTGTATGTGATTAGGGGTTGGAGGATTTAGATATCCATAAAGAGAGAGTTAATCTCTCCATAGAAAATTATCATATACGCCCCCAAAGATCTCTTTTTTCTAATCAAATAGTTATCTCGTGGAATGTGCCCATTGAGCTAGGGGTAGTTTCCCAGTGTAAAGATTGGTGGTACAGTGAGTTCCACGTCACTGTGAGTGCAGTACTCATTTTAAGAATGAACATGGTACTCATTGAAACATTCCTCTAAGGTTTAATCTAGTCTTGAACTGACTGAACTCCCTAGGCTCTAGAGAGGAAATAATGTTTGGCGAACTAGGGAAATAAACCAGAAAATAGGAGAAAAGGGTAAAAGCCAATGCCACCTTGTAAGAGGAAAGTTCAAAATTGATAGAGAAACGTCCGAAGTGGTTTAAAGAAGCAAGGCTAGTGCGCTCTATTGAATTTTTAGAAATATATCTTTTATCCTATCTATGAATATTTGTGAACTGGTATTTAATCCCCGGTCCTTCTATAGAGAGGTAATTTCTATCCCCTTTTATTGAGATGTTACTTCCACATGATCTCTTGTTATTGGGAAACCAGGGCGGAAGCCTCCTTGATTCCCCAATAACAGAGGGCTATGTATAGGGAGAGGTCACCTCTCCTTATAATTTTTCCTTTAACCCCCCCCCCCAAAAAAAAAAACCCAAAAACCCACCAAAAAAAAAAGAAAAAAAGAAAAGAAAAAAGGATGAAGAAGAAAGAAAAAGTCGCATTAGTTCTATTTCCTGGAACCGTGCTCCAAAATTTTCCCTATATTTTCTTCCAATACATTATTTCAGAAAATTTTCCGTTGAGTTTTTTGCTTTTAACATTAGGAGTATTATCTTGTAGTGTTCAGATAACATAAGCTATGGAGTCAAAGTATACTTAAAAAAATGTTCCATGGTGACAAAACGCAAATCAAGCGAGACTTAGAATAATGTAGCAGTCATATTAAATAAGAATTTAGTTTGTTTATATATAAGTTTGTTAACTAGTTTTTATTTATTACTATTTTGAAAGAGTTATTATAGTTCTTTTTTGGGTTGATTTCATAAATCGTCCACAACCTTTGAGTTAAGTATCGATATCATCACCAACTTTTATTAAGACACTCCACAACCCCCAACCTTTAATAAATTCACACAAATCGTCTTTTTTTTTTTTTGCACTTTTCTACAAATTTTTAACAAAAAGACGATTATACCCTTAAACTTTTTAAATTTATTTAAGAAAGATTTAAAAATAATAAAAAATTAAAAAAAAAAAGAAAACACCACCCACACCACCCCCTGCCATTTCCAGCAGTAATTGGGAGAAGACTCCCCTCCCCTCTAATTTGGCCGCCGGAAACGACAGCCAAAGTGCTGCCAGAAATGGCAGCAAATGACAGTATTGGGGGGAGAGAGGGGGGAGACTCCCCTTCATTTGTGCTGCCGAAAACGATAGCATTTTCGGAGGCCAAATAGGGAGAGACCTCTTCCATTTGTGTTACCAGAATCCATTTCTGGCAGCACTTTGGCTGCTAGAAATGGCAGCATTGGCTGCCGTTCCGGGCGGCCAAAGTGGGGGTGAGTTGTTGTTTTCTTTTTTTTTTAATTTTTTATTATTTTTAAATCTTTTTTAAAAAATTTTAAAATGTTTAAGGAGTATAATCGTTCTTTTGATAAAAATTTTGTAGAATAATGTAAAAAACGGTTTGTGTGAATTTATCAAAGGTTAGGGGCTGTGGGATGTTCTAACAAAGATTGGGGACGAAATCGAGACCTGACTCAAAAGTTGAGGACGATTTGTGAAATTAACCCTTCTTTTTTTTTTTTGAAAGGAAAAAGAGTCAAGGTAATTAATATTTGTTAACTTATTATTATATATTATTTCAACAAAAAAAAATGTTATTATTGTACTCATGTAACATATCTTAGAGTATAAGTGGGATTGTGGCCTGAGTTGGCTAGTTCGTAAGAAATAATAGGTTATCTCGTTTCTAACCTACATTAAAAGAGGGAGTTAGACGCCACTATTCATACTTTGGTCGTCCAACTCTCTTTTTCCTTTTATTTATTTTATTTTATTTTTTCTTTTTTCACTTAAAAGTTTTTGTTTATTCTTTATTTTTTTGATATTTTATAATTGTTTTAAGGTCGAAAGGTACAATATTAGTGTTGAATGAAAGATATTAAGGTGTGCTTTTTTTCGAGTTAGCAAGTGATGGTAAAATATAAACATATCAATTTAAAAACCACTTCAAAATTTTAAAAATGTTTTTGCTTTTTTCATTCTTTTGATTTGATAATTTCACAATTGTTTTAAAATTGAAAGATATGTAATATATTGGTATTGAGTGAAAGATTTCACCGTGTGCTTTATCTAATCTATATTAAAAGAGGGAATTGGAAGCCACTATTTATACTTTGGTCGTCCAACTCTCTTTTTCCTTTTATTTATTTTATTTTGTTTTTTGTTTTTTCACTTAAAAGTTTTTATTTATTCTTTATTTTTTTGATATTTTGTAATTGTTTTAAGGTCGAAAGGTACAATATTGGTGTTGAATGAAAGATCTTAAGGTGTGCTTTATTTCGAGTTAACTAGTGGGGTAAAATATAAAAATGTCAATTGAAAAACCACTTCAAAATTTTAAAAATGTTTTTGCTTTTTTCATTCTTTTGATTTGATAATTTCACAATTGTTTTAAAATTGAAAAATATGTAATATATTGGTATTGAGTGAAAGATTTTGAAGTGTGCTTTAATAAGAGTTGACAAGTGAACGTAAAATATAAACATGTCGTTTTTAAAATTGCTTTACAATCCTAATATAAATATTTTTCTCTATATATATATATATTTTTTTTTCCTTAACCTGTATTAAAAGAGGGGGTTGGACGCCACTATTAATACTTTGGCCGTCCAACCCCCTTTTTCCTTTTATTTATTTTTTTTTCACTTAAAAGTTTTTGTTTATTCTTTATTTTTTTGATATTTTGTAATTATTTTAAGGTCAAAAGGTATAATATTGGTGTTGAATGAAAGACCTTAAAGTGTGCTTTATTTCAAATTAACAAGTGAGAATAAAATATAAACATGTTAATTGAAAAACCACTTCAAAATTTAAAAAATGTTTTTTACTTTTTTCATTCTTTTGATTTGATACTTTCACAATTGTTTTAAAATTGAAAGATATGCAATATATTGGTATTGAGTGAAAGATTTCAATGTGTGCTTTAATAAAAGTTAACAAGTGAGCATAACATATAAACATGTTGTTTATAAAATTGCTTTACAATCTAAATATAAATATTTTACTATATATATTTTTATTACGTTATTCAAACATATATCTCAATCTTTCTAAATTAGTTTATTTCAATATTATAATAGTATCTATGGACTTTCAATTCAATTCGAGTTCATTTTTATCAAATTAAAATTAAATATAAATATATAAAAACCTAATCCCTTTTTAAAGTTTGTATTCTATATTTTATTTACTATTTTGAAACATTTATTATCAAATATCAAGTGAGGTTATATACAATTATTTAGTTGATTTTTATTTTTTTCGTCTTTTTATACAAATAGCTACTGAAATCGAATTTGTTAAACTAATATATTATTTACTTTATGGTGCACATCGGAGATACTATAGATACTAATATATATCAAATGGTAGCAAAAACACGTGCATAGCATGTGTCACCTCTAGTATATATACACTAGTTAGGTACGTGCGATGCATGTATTACGATTCATTTTTAGCTAATATCCATGTGGATTTTGTTATGCTACATAGAATAGTTCTTTGGATCTCATGTTGATCTGAAAATAAAAATAGACATTCAAAAGAATTTACTAATGAAAAATATTTAAATTTAGATACAAAATTTAGAAGTCTATTTATCACACACCACGTGATGCTTGGGCTAGACAGATCCTATTCTTTGCTTCACAGCTTCTATGAACTCTTATGCTTGATTATAAGCAACTTTGAAGAATTCCGAGCCTTGCCTAAAGTTCTGTACTGCAACATCAATGATACGCATTATTCAAGGAATCTACAACATTGTCTATCCAAGGATCTATAATTTGCTAATAAGATAAGCAACTGCTGAGCCCCTGAAAGTAAAGTTGACTAAGCAAGAGAGAGATCAAAAAATGCAGTAACCACATGTATGTGCAGGGACTCAATTAAGAAAAACAAAATGGCGCATGTGGAAGGGTATCAAGTGATATCTGATGCGATGATGATCATATCTAGTATATACTCTCCTAAACTTCGATGTAGTTTAAATATCATATATTGGATCTTCCTTGAATTCAACTTTTATGGACCATTGATGATTTAATATAAAATGGCAACTCTTGGAACTAACTACAAGCAATAAGCCATCTCTGTAAATTCCAAGCATAACTAAAACTGCTTTAGCATTATTTAGGTTCATATATGATGCTTACCAGCTTCGATCATATCTACATCAGAAGAAAGCTTAGACTGTGAGTCCAGAAGATAACTATATATTTTAAGAGCTTTTGTCAGATCCGAATAGCTAGGTAGCCAGTCAATTTTTAGACCTGATGACTCTGCCTGTTTAAGGATAGTAAGTAAGCAATGTTGGAAATAGAAGAAATCAGAAGTCACATTCTTATACACAGAAAGACTGCGTTGAGCATAAAGAGAAAGCTTGATATAATGCAACAAAAGCAATTTCTGGATCACTGAAAATGATGTACTCATTCGAATTAAATATCCATGTTGAGATGGACTTTTCAACTTGACGAGATGCATAGATCAGCTTCAAGAGGTAGCCATCAACCAACCAACCCTTCAAGAAAAGGTTGTCCTGCCATAGCATAGTTAACTGTGTTTTTATCTTTAGAGAAACACATCAATGTCCCACTCAAAGAACGGATCAAAAGAATGATACACAACTCTAGAAATAGTAAATAGAACCAATTAATTGATGGAAACAATTAGACAGAAGTAATGAGTACAAACCTTTCTCAAGGTTAGGCTCACCCAATGAACTGAGCTCGAGGTTCCTGAAAGACTGCGAAAGAACACAATCTATTGGTTCTGGGTTTCCAACAGCTGGCAATGTTCTCTGCAAGTCATCCAAAGGAGAAAGATTGATTGCACTTCATCAAAGGATGCAAATTAAGATTGCTGACGTACAATGTGTGATATTCATTGGCAAGTGGAACCTGAGCTCCAAAGACTTGAATTCCCCACATAGGCATTTGATCATCACCATTTATTTGATCCATCACGGGAACACATAATCCTGTTAGAAGTTAAATTACATGAAAATACGGTTAATAGAAAGTCAAAATCATTAAATAAAAATTATACCTCTTTTTGGCATTTATCAACATAGTTTGACAGTTCTATTTCTCTAGCATCCTCATCCTCCTCTGAATCAGAAACATTCTTGATCTTTCCTTTTTGGATTTTCTCTCTTTGACCCTCTTTTGTTCCTTCTCATGATCCTTCAGGAGATCATCCAAAAAATACTAATCAATAAGTTAAACAAGTATGATGACATTACTTTAGGAAAAATAAAAGGAAAAATATTGACAAAAAGAAGAATAAATGATACAAATCAATTATGAGACCTTTCTGGAAAATCTAAGCCTCAAAAAATTGGAATATCCCATTTCAGCTATTGGTTTATTAGCCATGTAAGTTATTCATTTCATTTGACGTTTGAGGAATATTCCCATTTAAAAATTGAGTTCTACGTTCTATACAATGTAAATGTGATCAAATCATTATTAGAATTAGTATTAAGTATTATTAAGCATGTCGAAACATGTACTTTATTCTTTTTTAAATAATTAAATTCACATAATAATTGAGATTTCATCATACTTGAATCTTAACAAAATTTCAAGAGAAAAAAAAAAAAAAACAAAAAGACAGTTTACCACCGCTCAGTCTACATTCGGCCAAATCCAGCACCTTTTATGAAGAAGAATGTAAACATAATGAGACAGCAGTAGCAAGAAGTAGGTAGTGGCAAAAATCAACTAACCCCATGAATTCAACTTAGATTTGGAAAAAAAAATATAATAATAACCTAACTAATCCCAAATCGAAAGGCAAGGAACGTCAGCGCAAATGAAAAATCAAAGATCGAATAAAAAAAATCAACCAGCCAAAATGTTAGATGTTGTACGAGAGAGGCAGCGTAAAGCTTACCAGAAAGCGAATCGAATACACTGTCTGCAGAGGAGGGAGGAGAAGAAAAGAGGCGTGGGAATGGTGGGGGTGCGTAACCCTTTCTCTGGTCGGAGATGCAGCTCGCTCGAAGAAGAAAGAAGAAAATTGAAGAAATAAGGAGAAGATTCAAGATGGTAAAATGAAATGAAGGGTAAAATAGGAATTTGGCTTAGAAAAAACTGGAGGCAGTTTCGGAAATACAATGTTCATAGGAACAGTGAAATTGGAGAATCCATTTTTTATATAGTTAGATTAGATTAGATTAGATTAGATTAGATATATATATATATATTTTTTTTTTTTTTGCGCAAACATTTCATTCATATATAATCTAAGAAACTATATATAATCTAATTTCTTTTTTTTTTCTCCAATAATATAATTTTATTTTCATATAATAAAATATATTTATTTTATATTACTTTACAAACATACACATCCAATAAATTAAAAAAATATATAGTTATTTAATGTTAACTTATAGTTGTAACTATTAATTTAAAAATTAGCCACTATAAAAGTAAATTAGGAATAGGACTCACAAAATTTATTTTAATTACCAACAACATTCTTAATATTTGTGAAAGGCAAATAAGATGATATAATAGAGACGGAAAGACATAGTATTTATTCCCTATATAAGAGGGCCAAATCAATTAGTGTGGAATGAATTATTTTGCAAATTTGGTGTTTGCGTATTTTGTGGAAAAATCAATACCTGAAAGGCGTTGGTTCGATACAATTATTAAGAGAAATATATGTGGGGTTATGACTTGTTGATCTCTCAATAGCTCGCTAACTGTTTAAAGTGAATTAATTGTACTAAGATTGTACCAAACACAATCTTAAGAATTAGCGCAACAATGTACACGCCTACGAGGTTTTCAAGATCCACAACTCTTCCATGCACTACTATAAATATTGCCTTATCCAGCCATATTGTTCTGGATCATAACCTAGAGAATTAAGAGAGAGAGACGCGGAGTGTTTTTCTACACCGATCATGATGAGCCATAATAACCGCATATTGGGTCGACCCGTAGCCTGCCTGACCAAATGCCATGGTTGTCCAACATATATCCAAGGACAGAAATGACCCTAAAAGTTGCGGTTCAAGGCGGTAGAATCGGCTGTAATAGGGGGTAAAAATGTAAATTGGAAAGGAACAGCTCTGGAAGGTGCAGGGGTTTCCGGAAACACCCATGGATAAAGCTGTCAGCCGATGCATATTATGTCCGGTTAGTTGTTGGAGGACAAGTGTATTTTGAGTTTGCCACGTAGCAGCCAGGTGTCAATCAGAAAACCTTCACCGACTGAACTCCATCCTTCATCTTCAGTCTGTCTAGTCTACTATATATATAGTAGACTGCTGTGTGCGACGATCGATGTGGCTGTCCTTCTCCCTGCCCTGGTGGCACTGCTTGCAGGTTCATTAATTAATTAATTAATTAATTTCCACATACAGCATGGATATTAATGATATATCGATATTGAAAATTGCACGTGTGTATCGATATTAATTTCCACCTGCAACGCTTAATAATAATTAATTACTTACCACTTTGTTAATGTTATAATAATGATCGCATATTCTGTAGGTCTCTAGAGTTTGGGGATTTTGTGTCACTCCTCATAATAATAATAATAATAATAATAATAATAATAATAATAATAATTTTTTTGTGGCACCCCTCATAATAATAATTAGTATTAATTAAGTCGTGTCGAAGCTAGCTTGTACTAATTAATTTCTTTTCTTTCTGCTTAGTTTTCTTTTCACTTTATTATCATCATCATCTAAGCCTCCTATTAATAATAATAATAATCACCATCACCATTATAGTTCATAAATTTTTTGGGTTCTCTAGATAAAAACTCTTTTCTAAAAAAGGGTCTTGAGAAATACCTCTTAACTAAAATTATTAATTGTGAAAATGTCATTCTCTTTTACAAAAGTTTCTTAAACTAGTTTCAATTAAAATTTATTTTTTATTAATTTTATTATTAATAATAATAATTAGTAATTTTTTTTAACCACCTCTAAATTGCCGTCAATGTTACCCCACCACTCTGACCATCAACCGCCGCGGTCCAACCACTTAGTAAAACAACCCAAAAACGTAAAGATAAAAACCGAAAAAAGAATGGTAACAATCGGAGAACAATGTTATCATTGGTAATGGAAATAAAGTCAGAAGACGGCTAGGTAACAAAGTAACAAAATCAATAAACAACTGGGTAACAAAAACAACCGCTTCACATTAACAACCCAAAATAAACAAGAAAAACACCGTCGTCAAAGGAAACAATGGTAATAAAGTCACAAAAACTAATATCACCAGGCAATGATAACAAAACAATCCAAGAAAATCAAAAGAACAAAAAAAGAAATATAAAATATAAAAATAAACAAGGGAAAGGAGTAAAGACCTGTGAAATTTCATAAAAAATATAAAAAATAAAAAGAAAAAAGGGACGTTAGATTCATGGTCGCCGCGAATCACTGCTATTGTTGTTTATGCTTTGATCTGCCTTTGCTCATCTTGGAGCCTTGGATCAAGGGAGCTGCATTCATGGTTATATTGACAAAAACAATACTTTTAGAACTTCGAACATTAGAAATGCACTCACTGACACAGTTTTTCTATGAAAAGCTGATATCTCCTTATGGAGCTCAAAATCTGCGCTGGTGAGCCAGATGGACCTCCACGTCAACACCCCCATTTCCCTCCACCTTTGAACCGGGGCCCATCCAAAAAATTGAATATGTAGTAATGTATGACCCCCAACCCCAGCATTTCAGAACCCATCCCCACCCACAGAATTCGGTCCGCCCCCGTTCTCTCTCGCTATAGCCGAGTTCCGCCGTCCCCCCACCGGACCACTAGATCTCCACTCCGGCGACGCTGCTCTACGGATATCTGCGGGCGTCCTCACTTTGTTCCTGAGAACCAGTGTTCTCTCTTGCAACAAGAACACTGTCGACGCCACGGCCGACTGTTGAGAACACTGCTCCGCGGCGGATCGAGCGGACGAAATGGAGAGAAATCCCAATTTCAAAATTTCAAACCCCACCCCCTTTCTCCAATAGGACGAAATGGATCTGTCTCCTACTGGAATCAATCTCTCCTCCGGCTAAG
>CAVNYN010270689.1:0-66169 GCA_963692815.1 Nyctanthes arbor-tristis | reverse complement strand
GGAGAAATTGACAGCATTTTGAAAATCTCTAGTCCCTAAAACATTCAAAGAAAGAGACGTACTGCTTTGTAACAAGGTATACTGCCTATCCGATTCATTTAATTAAATTGCTCGGTCTTTTCGTATGTTGTGTCGTCGCAACTTACTGGCTTATTAATTTGAATATTTCTTTCATTTCTGAGAGAAATGATGACTAGAAATGAGTAAACTATCTTCATATATAAATTTATGCCATGATGCATTTATGAACTTAATTCCTTTGGTTCATTAACAACGTTGATTCAAACTTATAATCAGATTTAAGTAGAAATATAATAAATGACATCCCACAATAGAACCTGGGCATTGCAAATCACTGCAGCACATTGATTGAGTGATGGCTGGTTATACTGATTAGGATGTGGTGGGAATTATTCCGGAAAATTGTGGAACGAAGTTTTGATGTGTTTTATATTATACACCTTACTCTTAAGCTGATTTACGTGATAAATCTTCCTGATTACTTTTTCTAAATCGAATTTTCCGCATCCGTTGACCGTTCAAAGTTACTTGACAGCAGTTATATCAAATGCAGTGTTGTCCATCTCTATATATCTAAATCAAAAGAAGTATAACCCGGTTTTCTTGCCTAAACTGCTGATGTCACTAGTGAAGTCATTTTATTTATTTTTTTTAATTTTTTTCCTTTGCCAATACAATTTTACCTCTCTCTTTCTTTTATTATCTTTATCAATTATATCTCTAGTCTCCATCTTAGCGTTTATTCAATTTATCTTTATATATCAAACTTTCCCAATTTAATAAAATGTGTTTCCTTTCGTCTCCAACATTAAGTCGTTCAGGTACAAATCCGAGCAAATAACATTTCGAAGGTCTCATTTTCATTGATTGTCATGTAGATAGATACTTACTGTTGATTTACATCTCATCTCTTAATTTTTTTAATCTCTTTTTGAGTTTGGTAAATCAAAAAAGTTTAAAAGTTACGTATATGTGGCACCAAATGGTGAAATTTCATCTGTCTCATTTTTATTTTTTTTTAATTTGGGGCATTTTTCTAATGAATTATATATATATACCGAAATTTAAAGACTCTTTGTTCACAAGTTGATCTTCTTTTGTGAATACAATATTTTACAAATAATATTATTACGTAGAAATTAATATTAATAATTATTAATTAACAGTATTAAATATTAATTGCACCAATATTTTATCACTAATGGCACCCAAAGTTTACATGTTGAAGAGTAGGACCGTCAATTAATTTGTACATACTCCATCCACCTCGATTATTTGATCTCATTTGTTTTTCACAAGGATTAAGAAATATGTGTTAGAATGACACATTTTGTAATTAATGTTCCTAATTTGTCCCTATTCAATGAGTGAAGTTCAAAATTAATAATGATAATTAAATTATTAAATATAGTTAGATTTGTAAAGTAACGCAAATTAAGCATTTTAATATGGAATTGAACCATATATTTGGTACATCCCGAAAAGAAAAATGGGATCAAATAATTGGAATGGGAAAAGCAATTAATTGAACTTTCTTACTTTTTAAAATATTTAATTTACATTAATAATGTTCCTTTATTAAATGACATAATCCTACTCATATCATGCGGTGAATTTTTAACATATTATCTAAACGAATTCTGTTTTAACACAAGATCATATCATCATGAGAAATTATGAATTTGTTATTCGTGGAATCAAATTTTACTCCCACATGACTATGCTTTGATACCTTAATATCTATTATTTTATAAATTCTTAGTTGAATTTGTGAGTACAAATATATTGAATATTGAGAATAGATATCTTCCACTGAAGTATATGTACAAGGAGAAAGAAGATTGTATATGGAACGTTGATTATCATGTGAATTGTAGAATAAATATGGATTGTCTTTTCAATATAAATATATTAGATTGGTACTACCATTAATGATGTTTCCTCCATTGACATATAACTTGTGTTTTATACTTTTAGAATACATTTAACTATTTTAAATTTATTAAAAAACTTTCACATAGTTTTCTACCCGTGCGATATACTAGTATTAGAAAAATAGGAACTACAGGGTTGTCCATCATTGTTTGATATTTGAACGAATTTGTATATCCATCTGCTTTCCAAATATGCTTGGACATTGCCAATTGCAATGATAACATTTCTATATAGGGTATTCTTTTTTTAGCTGAAGATTTGGGAATAGGATAGTAGTGTACATTACATTTGAAATATTTTGCATCTTAGGGCTGTTTTTATAATAATGAACCTGACAGTATGCAGATGAAACTTGTACATTTTCAGGTCAATTGAATTAAAGAGGACCGATCCAATTAGTTATAATCTGTGCTAGAAGGGTGTTGGGAAAATTATAAGCCTGAGCCATTCTGCAACAGGCAATAATTTAATAAACACGTTGGATGACTTAGTCAGAAGAATATTAACTAGCCTGATTCAAAATTGAATTGCTCCTGTCAATCATATGGCCAGTGTGAAATTAATGAGGTAGAAGAGAGCTATTACAGGATATTGGAGAAAAGGGGCTTTTTCTTGTACTGAGCAGGCTTGGCTTCTTGGCATGTTAGATATGTTAGGTTCAACTATCAGAACCGACGCAAAATTCAAGAACAGAAGAACTGAACAAGTGCTCCCTCTCTCCCTTTGATTTTGTAACTCTAACTGTTCACCAATATACATTGGCTTGGAATGTCTCCATGTGTGATCTTTGGCCTACATCTATTCTAGGATATTTTGACTTTCCTAGGAGCAGTAGGTATATGTTCGGTACGTTAGAGAATAGAAGCGAGACATTGAAAGTTTGTCTTATATCTAGTGTTGTCAAATATGTTAGCGTTGTGAATGATAAATGAATTTAATTAGAGAAAGAAAAAAAGAAACATAAATTCAAGTTTCACCACCAGTTAATGATGGCACATCTTGTCACTATTCCATATTTAGGCCAGATTGTTTCCTATCCGCAAAATCTTTAATTGGCCTATTAGACCCGTTTCTTCTATGGAGTCCAACAGACACCATGTATGGTGTTCAATGGATTATGTGGCAGGATCTCATTAGACACATTAGGAGATGAGCTCTATAGAAAATTTCCTATTCGGCCAGTGTATTTATCTGTTGGGCATATATATATCATCATAATAATAATTAGAGAAGAAGGGCGTCGCTTTGTAAGGTACCAACTATGTTTTGGTAGCTAGGCATTTTAATGCTAAATATTAAGTTAGATATCAATAATCCAACGCCCAAAATTTATAAGCTGGGATCTGAGAAAGAATAGAAACTGGAAAAATACAGACACGGTTCCTGATTAATGCAGTGCAAGTCCTCTTTAAAGTTAACATTATTTTCGATTCCTAATAATAATTCATAGCCTTAAATTGAGAATTTAAAATTTGCAACAACTCTTCTCTTCTCACAAACACTAGATGCCCAAATAGTGATATTTCACTGAAATGTGCAAGTCAAACAGGCTATTCTCTTCTTGGATCTCTGTTCACCATTAATTGTTGACAATTGACATTCACCCAGTTGATAATTTGAACCTCTGCATCACATTTAATTTATACGGGCATGTCCCCTTCACTTCATACCACACTTTCATAATCATACGATTCAAATGTTAAAATATACTCCCATATTTGATTCCATGAATTTAGCCATTCGCCTTTCGTTCTTTCAAATTAATTTTTATCCCTCAGATGAGCTCTTAAAGTTACTTTGGCTAATGTAGTAATGTAAGAATATTAAGCTGAATTAAGAAAGAGAGAAACAACAACGGTAAGTAAATAAATAAATGTTGCATATTTTAATTATTACTAGTACAGTATTTATTTAGAATAAGGGAATCATGAAAGCCAGTGCAGTTTTGTTAAAAAAAAATGGCACACTAGTGTTTGGGAGCCCCAAAGGCCACGCATTAGTCATTACTGCTGCTCGACACGTAATAATTCCCGATCTTGCTCTTGTGGGTTGCACTCACGCCTAGGAACAGAAAGAGGAGTATTATAAGAATTTTCAAATTCCCCCAAAGACAATATTATAGCCCCCCCTCTCTCGCCTTTGTGTTTTCTTATCTTAATCTCGAAATTATTTGTTCTGCTCTTTCCAGTAAAAATGATCTCTCACTATGTATCTGGTGAGATGTGACGTGAGATTATAGGATAACCTCCATATTGATTGACTCAACTATTATGGGACAACCTCATGTGATTTGTCTAATAATCTTCCACTATATATGCATCTAACAGAATAATCACGCCAAATGTATGGCGGAAGGTCCTTTGTGTCCTTTTTATAATCTATATAAAAGAGGTTTTTGGGTCGGATGATGGTAGTTTTTAACACTCCTTGTCAAGATACATACATATATTAACAGCCTATTTCATCAAAAGTGGGTGTCCAGTATTCGGTGTTAAAATTATTGCCTATTTTATATGAGTAGTACTTAGCTATGTATAAAAAGATTCTGGTCAAACTTCATTGCACAATATCATCGTGACTCCACCGTCACATAGATAGACGGATAAATACATTACTTATCGAAAATTAAATTATTATTCGCTTCTTGGAATTATTACAGGTCAATGTGCCTTTCAAGAACGCAAGTTTCTAAACCTTTGCAATCATATGAAAGACTAAAATTGAAATCCACCATTAAACCACTTACACTAAACATAAAAAAGAAAAAAGTAATGTTATTTAACATTATTGGTGCTTGGCATCATATTAAGGAGATCGGAAGAGCACACGTCTGAATTAAGTGAGTCTTTTATTCATTCATTTAATTTCACTTATCATTTCATGCCACATTAATTATCACCTAAACTGATTATAAATGCCATTAGTGCTACATCGCATTATTTAAAAATATATATATAATAAGTAAAATAAAAGTAAAGGAGGGAAGAGAGTGAGAAAAGATTTGCAAATTGCAAAATTTGGTCCAAAAGAAATTACTTAACCACGTGAGGACCTTCATTTCTACCACAAACCTTGTTCACTTGGTGAGGACACGTGGACCGCCAAAAGGAATCCAATAGCATCTCTCCACCTGTCAAGTCCACGTGGGATACCTCAGAGGCTGTCCGGCTGTCCCTCTCCTCCTGGTACGGACACTGTAAATCTGTAATGGTTTCATGCACCAAGGAATCCATAATTTCACGTTCAATCTCACTCACTATCCCTCCACCTTCTTCTTCAATAAAAGCACGTGATCCTCCAACTTGAGATTTACACAGATCTGTATCTATCAGAGCATCTATATCCTCAAGAACCCTGCAATTTGCGGCAGGAAAGCTTTGGATTTTCATGCACAGAATGTCTACCAATTCCGATCCATATAGCTGGAGCTTCTGTTTCTTTGCATTCAAATGAATGTGTGGTCTTATGATTTGATCTAAAAGTTCATCCACTAGTTGGAAAATGAGCTTTCTGTTGCACCGGCGGCTTAAGACGGTGCTGGTGGCGGTTGTGGAGTGAAAGAGTTCAAGAAAATGAAAAATTGAAGGGTCGAGTAGGGAGAGGCCGGAATTAGGATAGCTCTGCAATTTGTTTAGCGAAATTATAGGGGTGGGTTTCTCTGTGATTCCAATTCGTTTAAGGATTCTTTGAATGTACTGTATGTACTCTCCGGATGAGATAGGACCTTTAGTTTTGTCCTGTTGGATGTTTTCTTGGATGGTGAATATTGTTTCCTGTTTGTACGATTGGCTCGAACAACAAGATAACTGTGCGCTCCTTTTCGATGAATGGGAATCTGATACCTGAGACTGAATCCACGCTCCAAAAATAAAAAAGAATGATTAATATACCCAGTTTTATTCGACGGAATCTAATCACTTAGATAAGTGTTTCTATCTATTATTTTGTAAAATTACATGAATAATAATAGAATTAATTTGCATACCTGTTTACTTTGGGGTAATTTTGTGGCTGGAGGAGATGGGTCTTTCTTGACTGGTAACAAGGTGGGAACAATGCTGATGTTGGGAAGCTCATTTGACAATGGAGTTTTCTTGGATTTCCTGTCTACGAGGTTGACTCTCTCTGGGGTTAACTTTGACCGAACAAATGTCTCCTCTTTCTTGTTTCTTATAGAATCAGTAACTTGAGGAGGATGTTTCTTGATTTTTGAACCAGCTACTTCCTTGCATTTCTGAGTGAAATCTTTCTGCTGTTGCTGCAATGGTACTTTGGGGGCCTGAGGACTTTGATTTTTGCTGCTTGAATCCAAGAATCTGATCTTTTGGGAATTGTGAGTGGGTGTCATTTTCTTGCCCTGATGAGCATTTTCTTTGTCGATTCTTGTTAAGATTTTGGATGGTTTTTTGAGAAGATTTTCATCCCTTCTTTGCTCTTTGTTTTTGATTGCGTTGGTGACATCCTGCAGTCCAACTCTTCTGCTAAAACTTTCTTTAACCTGCTTCACAATCTGCTTTGCATAATGTCCTGGGCTTCTGTTCTGATCATTTTCTTGAACAATACCTCTCCTTGTAGCAATATTCTTGAATGCAGAAAACTCAAAATCCTGACCAATGTTTTCCTTGTTGATTTGCAGAGATAGTCTGTGATGATGGTCTACATCTGATCTTCTGGCTAAAGAAATCCTCGGAGTCTCTGGCAAAGAACGGACACCATTGATGCTAATATCATCATCAGAGAAAGTGATCATACTGCTCCTTGATCTGCTGCTCTGGTGAATCTGATCTTTTCTTGAATGCAAAAGGGATTTTGCTTTTTGAAGATTTGAACTTGAGGAGGAAGAACAAGAAACTGTAGGAGAATTACGTTCTGGAAGAAGATCAAGACCCATAAGTCTAGCTACTAAATTTGGGGTCGTAGTCCCTGTTGGTGAGACGCTGGATTCTGATATGGAGTCACAACTTGTTCTTGTTTTGATTTGAATTGGTGCCTAAAGAAGAATACCAGAATCCAAAACCAAAATTATCATAATAAACACCCAACAGCACAACCATTAATTATCATATATTAAGTTCTTCATACATTGGAAAATGAACGAGATAATAATACACTTACTGGGAATTTCAAATTTTTTTCCTCCAAGGGAAAGGAAGCTGCTTCCATGGCAGCAGGTTCGTCTAACTCCAAGCTGTTTCTTGGTGCTTCAACTCCTGCATGACACAAGATTTTAACAAAATACAGTAAGAACAGACCCCCAGAAAGTAATATAAATAACTTTTTCCCCCTCATTTGGGACGGAGAATCAGAGTAAAACCTTTGGATGGGGTGTCTTCTTGAAGGAAACTTTCAGGCTGGTGATTCAGAGGAAACTGAAAATGGTGCAAATCAAAGAGTTGAAAAACTGCACACATGCAGCCAGAAGAAGTTGCTTCTTTCACTTCACCAGTAATTCTTCTTCTCCTGCTGGACCTATTTCCGCCACCGCCGCCGCCGCTTCCACCTCCGGCAACCCAATATAGCCATTCTTTCCCCATACTTGCTTCTTTCTCCTCACCAGAGAATTCAAAAAAAGCCCTCAACAGTGAGTTAATAAGGCGAAAGTGACACAAACTTTTAGGTCTTTATTATAAGATGAATGAAAGCAACAGGTAAAGCATATGAAGCGAAAAACGAGGATCAATGTGGAACAGAAACTGAAGACCCCATTCTGATATCTGCAACAAGATTCAAGTTTTACTGGTCTCTACAGTAAAACTCTTAGATACATCTCTCCCTGATAACCTCCCTCCCTATATTATACTACACCCATTCTTTTTTCTCTCACTCTGTCTTCTTATCAAACATCACCAGTGATAACAGATTACCAACTCTCTCTCTCTCGCTCTTCCGATCTCATACATGTATATATATTTTGCTTTCTCTCTATATATCTCTTTCTTGGGGAATGCAAAGGGTGACGATATGAGCAAACTCTTGCCAAGCTATTCGTATGGTGCTTTTGTCCTAAAAAGATATCTCATATTACTTTTTTATCGGTCATAAATTATATTCTTCATTTTTTATTTAATTTTTTAATTTTTAAAATACAGCATATTTTATGGTGTCTGATGAGTTATGTGGTAGGGACTCATTAGACACCATAGGGACTCATCTCCTATGGTATCTAATGAGTGTCTGCCATATAACCTATCGAACACTATTTATCATGCATGGTAATTAACAATAAAGAATGTTTTCCCTTAAAAAAATTAAAAATATTTAAAGTGAAATATTAAATATAAATTATAAACCACATGTCATATTAATAAATACATTCTTAAACTGTAAATTTCCAATAACATTAATTCTTAATTTATATGAAAAATGAAAAGAGAGTATCTTTGTGGGACAGATAGAATAACTCGGAGAAGTGTGTTTCGCCGTCTCTCTTGTCTTCAGTTTTTAACACGAGGTCGTTTAATGGGGATCTGCACCATCATCCATGTATCATCTTAACTCCTTATTTTCAAACATAGACTCACTAATCCATTTCACTTTTGATCCTTCAACTTAAACTCAAATCAAGGCCGGTATGTTTTATATTTGTCTCCAAAAAAAGTTTCTAATACTGTCCGCTGGTACTAATATGATATCGACAAACCACGTGTAAGAATAGAGATGAGACGTGTGGCAATTAGGGACATATGTTATTTTTCTATTAAATCACATTATACAGCTGGTACCATAAGCAAACTAGCCGCCTCTGTATTAGAATATTTTGACATATCTGTACAAAACAATTCAAACTTTTTTTTATTTCAACAAAAAATTGTTTGAGAGATTAATTCAGATCTGATCCTACAAAACAAAGTATTTCTCTGACGGGCATTGCTGAAATATACGTTATTACTAGATATACTCTTAAACTACATTATTTTGAAAAGTTAGTAATATTTTATGGGCATGATCACCACATAAACAATGGCACTAAAATATATAATATATATTGGGAGTGTCATTGTGCAGGTCTAGTTAGATCATGTACTCTCTATATTTTCTTGAAAGATCCCTTAGGACTTGCATAATAAATTATTTTATTCTAATTAGACAACCATATATTGTTCATTATTTTTTTTGAACGGTGAATTAATTTACAAATTAAAACGTGTTTTCAAATGGGAAAAAATTCTAGTACTAGCTTTAACTGTATATGCTAATTAAGACCTGGCACATGTATGTTTTATAAGTGTTTTCATTTTAACAATATATTGAGCCTCTAGCTATATTTACATTTTAGTTGATAATTTGTCTAATAGAGTATAGTTGAGTACCAAAATTTTGTTCTTTTAAACGTAACACATGCAATTATTATCTAAAGAAATGTCCCTTCAATTAATTTTTTCTATTATTATTATGAAACCAATGATCTAAAATAGTTATCACTAACGATTCTTTTCATGTGTTAATGATCTAAAATAGTTATCGCTTTAAGGGCCCGAATAGGCACCTAACACAAAGGAAGGGTGGGGTGACCCTATATATTTTTCTAATCCTACGAAATGAAATATTATATTTTTAAGAACTTAAGAAATATGACAATAAAATAAAAATTTAAAAAAAAAGAAAAATAATTGTAATAAAATATTATTATGTATCCTCCATTAAACAAAATATATAGGCATTAGAAAATGAATAACGATCCATTTGCTTGTAGGATTCCCGACAAGTAGTATCCCTCTTTCAGTTGACAGAATTGCCCCCCACTACATGCACCTCTTTGTCCTCTTTCTTTTAAACTAGCCCTGTAGATCCCTTCCATTTTCAAATTGATTGTATTCAATATTATTATTCACTTCACTTTAAAAATATAACTACAAAATTTTTAATTCAGTCACGAGCTATTAAAGCATTGACCTTTATTTCAAACATCTATTAGATTACCAAACTCTATTTTAGCAGCAAAAATGGTACGTACATCCAATTGACATGATGATAGCGTTGTATAATTACTCAACGTAATGGCATGAGGCTGATGATGGCTAGTGTGTCATTTCACGTTTAGTTAATTTTCGCATTAGTGTCAAATTATAAGCATATATAATAAGGATAAAAGCCCAACTATTCTAATCTAAAGCTCATTTTTCACAAGCAAAACTGAGAAGAGTAATATAGGTTTGTTTTCATTTCTTGATAATGTTCAATAATCTTTCAGACGCGTGTCGGTCTTTCATGCACACCACATAGCAGAACTCACAAGTGGGTTCTTCCATGCAGTTTGCATGTGAGAATGACGCGTGTTCAGGAGGTTTTATAACAAAAAATCCTATAGGTGGTTATAGTTTTGGTTTTTCTTTTTGATCCCCTACACTTTGTGATTGGCAATGGCTTGAAAATTAAATGGAGAAGAAATAGCCATCGCTATTTCGTAGTATCAGTTTCTAAACCTGTATATATTAAATGATCCATATACAAACACTTAAATAGGGACGACAAAGTCGCTGCTATAGGTGGTGATATCTATACTACTATTGGTGAGGACCTGTAGTAGCAACTCTTTTATGGGTGACAGGTCGCCTCTATTAGTGGCGACAACCAGGTCTATAACAGTGACGAATGTCGCCCTAATTGGTCTATTTCCTTGTAGTGAGGTGGGCCGAGTAGCCTAATATATTGTTGTTTAGGTTAAAACTAATATAATTGTATTAAATCAAAGCTTAGTGATTTAATTGTTGGTGCTTTAATTTTGACGTTGAATGACCTAATTGCAAGAGGAATAAAAAGACTCGTGACCTTCAAATCAATTAACGTTTTTAAAAAGTTCAATTTGGCACTAGACATTTTTGATATTATAAGTTCAATTTCAAAAATTTCAGTTCCTTACGGCCCCACACACCTATTGTTTTACGATTTTATGAGTTGTTGATTTTTCAAAGTCAAAAATTGGTCATGCCATTCAAGTGTAATTTTTATATTGATGTCAACTTGTAGGTACTCGATCTGTTTTTACACATCCAAACAAGCACATACAAACTCGAACTTGAAAACATTACCGATCTTATGTAAGCCATACCATAACATGCAAGTAGTGTCATTAAAAAGAAAAAAAAAAAAAGAAAGAAAGAGAGAAAAAATCGCGTGTTTGGATTTGAATCAATAACATGAAGGTACCGAATAGAAAAGAAGTTAGCTATAAAACGCAAAACTACAAGGCCCCGAAACAGGAGATGGGCCATAACATATATGTTCATTCTATAGTAGTACTAAAGTTGAAAGGCATAGCGCACCTGAGAATCCTCAAATGTAGCAGCAAATAACTGGTCCGGACTTTGGATTTGTCCACATTGTCTTCTTTTGTTTCTGTCCATTTTTGGGTTTTTTTCTCTGTTTACATATTTATGTATATATATAATGATATTCTATTGTGTGTCCTGTGGTTAATCATGGTTTCCTTGATTCCTTCACTCATTACTTTGAGGAAAAAAAATTAGCATGTACTATGAGCCATGAGAGGGCACTATTTGGATTTTTAGTCAAAAAATTTTCTTACCGACAGTGGATTCGTGCCAACTTATTAAGTGAACTTATTAAAAATTTACCTACCTTCCTATAAAGTATTACCACATATTTTTTCCCCTATTTTACGCGTCAATGATAGGAAAATGGGATTGTCACTTGGGTTGCAGGTTGGGCAGTTCTTGAAGTTCCTAGGTTCTTTTACTTTTATTTTCAAAAAGGAAATTTTGAATCTGTATTCTTTCATAAGGCGTGGGTAAGATTTCTACTCTTGAGCTAGCTTTAGCGGTAGAGTTAGGGTTCATCTTTGAGTTGGCAGTGAGTCGAGTGGGCACAAATATGAGGCTTCTTCGAGAACTCAAAGTAGATCGGCAATTGAGGTAGCACAAGGACATACAGTCTAAATGGGAGTGTGGAAAGATGCTTCTCATCACATCGGTTCCTGAAAGGGTTAGGGGCCGAGGTAGTTCAAAAGGCGTGGCTCATACCTCTACTTTTGAACTACCTTTTATCTAGTAGAGTTAGTTTCACTTCTTAATATTATTACGGCCATAAAATAGTACTATCTATATTTGCTTCATAAATTTACTTCCGCAAGCATAGTGTGACCCCTTGATCTTTTTATTATTATTTATTTATTTTATGTCACACATCGATGAGCCGAGTCTCATGAGTAAAGATATATTTTACCAGTGAAACACAATGAAGTATCGATTCCAGATGAAACAGAGCAACAAGACTCATTTGCGTCTAGACTAGTTATTTGGAACATTGCTCAGCTTGGATCTGGTAAAGAAACACGAAATTCTAGCCACATTCGTGTTCTATACTTCTATTCCTTTTTTTTTCCTCTCCTTGATACAAGGGGAAGATACAGGAGGATAAGAAAATTAAGAAAAGGATATGTGTGGTGCAAACTCGAGTCTTTCGCTCAGAATTTTGTGTATCTAACTGCCACAATTCAAACCATGTTGGTGTTTTATTTCTATTTCAGTGTTGTTGAAATAAGTGAATTTAAATAATGGAAATTTGTATGGTATATGCTTTTGTATGTCACTTTATTCGGGCTATTTTCACTTGAAATAAAAGTGGAATAAAGAGTGGTTCTGTGCTAAAAAAGGGGAATTTTAATATCTACAACATATTATCTTTCAATATTACTAAAATTAGGTCATAATCAAAATATTGCAAAAAACCAGGAATCTTGAATAGATATTCTGAATAATCATATTATCTATACATATGGCTTTGACTTAGAAGCTTTCCTTTTTTTTTGGCAATATTTAGAAGCTTTTCCTAATAATGATTAATTAATATAAATAAATGTAGAGTTAATTAAATAAATGCTGATTAATCTTTACCCTTGGTTACTACTTACTCACCAAATAAAAAAATGTTTACTCACTGCTCACCCATTTATAGAAGAGTTTCTTCATCCATCACTCTTTTCAAATCCGTTAACAAAGTTGCATAAGTAGCTAACCGAAAATCTATATGGCATTAACATTCCGTTTAACTTGTGCCCCGTAAGTCAAAGTCATTTTGCCAAACATGCCTACAACATAATTTACAATTGAAGACGTCATTTTGCCCATAAAATAAAATTCCTAAATTCAAATTCATACCAGTTACTTTAAGTAAAGAATCTCCGATAAAACGATTACTGGGTGACAAGAATGAGCTAAACGCTCTAAAAATCTAAGAGTTCATCATTGTTGAAGAACCAAATTTGAAGATGGAAGATGAGAAATCATACGTAGATATATTTTTTATTAATTCTTCTAAGTGGAATTTAATTGTGCAGCCTTGAATCCGGTTCCAATGATTAAGTTTGGTCAATTTTCTTGGAGTTGTTGCAGATAATTACGTGAAGATGGAAGAACAAGAGTTTACGGTTCCGATTAGGATGAATTTGAATCTAAGGATTTTGCAGCAAAAAGGACGTTTTTAGCGGTAACTTACGTTAAAAGGCGTTTTTGGTAAATATTATGTCTTACGTGACATAAGCTAACAGAATGTTAATGTCACGTAAATTTTCCGTTAGCCACCCACACAACTTTGTTAACGGATTTGAAAAGAGTGATAGATGAAAAACCTCTTTTATAAATGGGTGAGCAGTGAGTAACCTTTATTTGTTTGGTACAGTGAGCAAGTAGTGACAAGAGTGAAGATTAGTAAGCATTTATTTAATTAACTCAATAAATGTCTGTGTATATATATGGAATGGAATTACAGAATAAATAAATAAGAAGCTGCTGGATAAATACACAAAAGACGTGAAGAACAAGCGAATTTTTGGATTTAAAAGGCTGTATGAATTCTTTCACCCACTTCTTCTGAAAATTGATTAAAGCATGCATGAAAAATATTACTTACGGTGAGTGGTTCTTGTTGTATTTGCCGGAAAAATACCTCCATTCATTATGTTTTGTCACCTAAAAAAAAAATTGTAGTAGTTACTGAGTAACGGTTGAAATATGAGTTGTCTAGCTGTATCGTGTATGCAAATTTTCAAATTTGTGACTTAGTGCTTCGTACAGGTTTAGACTGAAATTTTCTCTTCATTATATATATATATATATATATTTTGTTCAGTGATTTAATAGCAATCTAAATTTCACTTTTCTTATTAGCATCTCATGGTTGAACTTTCATTCCCTCACAAAAAATTGAAATGCACAGTACAAAATAATTTCTAATCAATCTCATACATTCGGGGTGCTTTCATATACTAAATTGATATATATTCAAGGTATGTTCCATAAAATTTTTCTTGTCTTTTATTTTGTTTTTGCTTTTATAGTTATGAAGCAATGTCACGATTATTTTCCCCTTGTTTGAGAGGCTTTCTCAATAATTAATTTGCTAAGTTTTTTCTTTTTGTATATAACTGGACTAATTATCATTATATCTAGGGGTCACTAATAATTTATGATTATGATTTAGCTACTATGTTTTTTTGTTTGGCTTTAAGATTTTTGCCGAAGTATGTGACTTGTTTTATCTTAATGAAATTTTTAATTGACGTGTTTATTTTTATAATATTGATTTTAGAATTTTTTTTTTCACACCTGTAATTATTTTGATTTTTTGCAGGATTCAACATCAATTACTTCTTTAAAATACATGGTCACAAAAGTTCTTCTACCAATCACATATATTAGAAATAAAGATGCAATGTTTTAGTTCATGGAGAGTGCGCAAAATGATGCATTAAATCAAGTTCCTGTTGGGCACAATTTAGAGGTTTTAGGAATAAGCATGTTCCTATTATTTGACGAACTTCTCTAAAAGAATATACCAATTTTGAAGGAGATTCATGACATAAAATATGTACTGGTGTACCATGGAGCAAAGAAGAAGAATATCTTGTTGTTATTATCTCGTAAAATGTGACCAGTGACACCAAAAAATTCTTATCAATTGAAGTTCAATTTCATTACATTCACTTTGAGATGAGGTTAAAAAGGCCAAAAAACAAAAAAGGAGAGAGAGAGAGAGAGAGAGAGAGAGAGAGAGAATCTTGCATTGACAAGAATGGTTGGACAAAAAACATGAATGCTGACCCCTTATCATGTCAGAATTGACTATATACACATGTTATAATAATACATTTTAAACAATTGTTTGACACATTCGTTTAGAATATCACCAATACTAAATAAGATACCAGACAGACCATAGAAAACAAAAGAGGTATTATAAATTTATTTACTTTAAAATAAAATAAAAGATGAGATACTCCCAAAAAGCAAAAGGCAGACCCACAAGGATTTTGGCAAGATTTCAATTCAATGTAATCTTCCTGGTAGTGGTGATGGAGTTAAGATGAATTTTAAAAGAAGGGGGGGCTATAATCAAGAGTTTATTTTTTATTTTTGACATCAATCACATAATATTATATTTATCATTATTATTAATATATTATATATTAATATTTGTACGATAATAATAATTTTTATTAAGAAACGTGTAATATCGATAAAAAGAGGGGGAAAAAGTATGAAGAAATCTTGAATCTTGCAATAGAAAAAAAATTGCACCTGATTTTTGTAATTTGGTAGAGGAAATCCAAATACCATTTAGGATGTAATTTTCCGAGATCCTTCCAATCTCGTTGCAAAGGCCCAGATTTTATCTTTTTACCCGTTTTTGATCCATTACCATTACACTCGCTAAGGCTACTCACTTGAGCTTGGGCCTATCCATTTTGTTTAATGGCACCCATTCGAATCTATTTCCACTTTTGCGCTATAATTCATATACATTTGCAAAAATGGGTATTATGATGATTATTATTTTTTATATAGGGGAAGGGAATTGAACTATGGTAAAATATATAGGAGTCCCCATCTTTTTGTTGGCTCCCATAATTGCTGCTAGAAATGGAAGAAAAAAGGAGGGTTCCTCTCCCCACTCTCCTTGAAAAACAATTATGCGGCTGGAATTTGTTATTTCTGGTCAGATTGGGGTGGGAGTGTGATGGATAGCTAGGGAGGTGGGGTAGAGAAGAAATTATTTTCATTTTTCCTTTTTTCATTTAAAGAGAAAATGTGTATAAAGGTCATTTTTATGGCATTACAAACCTTATTATGTTCTAATATATAAAAGGTTTGGGACTCACTGTGTTGAAAAAAAAAGAATGAGGACTTAACTGTACAAAGTGAAAAGAGGTTGGGAGCGATATGTGAAATTTACCCTTTTATTTTTATTATTTTTGAGCAATTGTTTTCGGTAGTTAGTAAAACATTTATTTATAAAATTCATACTCATAAGTCAAGATAACTCAAACGCTAACAAAAATGACATTAACCATCATAGGTTTGAATTTGACGGGTTCACTGGTGTTAGCAAACTATTTTTATCTTTGTTGACAAAAACAATCTTGGATCGGAGTTAGATTCATCGATGATCAAAGAAAACCTAGAACCAACCACTAACCTTTAGAGCATTCACATTGATAGTGTTAAAATTAACTATTCACATAAATAAAAAGTAGAGTTTTTAGTGATTGTTAAAGAACATTTAAGCAAGTTAAATTTAACTATTAATATGTGTCACATTGGTGATTCTACTTAAGAGCATCCACATTGGTAGTATTAAAATTAACTATCCACATAAGCAAAAAATAAAGTTTTTAGTGATTGTTAAAGGGCACATAAGTAAGTTAAATTTAACTATTAGTTTGTGCCACATTGGTGATTCTAATTAAGAGTGTTAAAGTTAATCATTAATTCAATAGTCAAAGAGTGAGTCAATCCCAATTTAATTAAAAAAAGAAATAATATCACATAAAGTGTTAAGTTTATTGTTAAACAACAAAACTAACAACTTGTTAAAATAAATACTTTTAGCAACTACTTTAACACCACTAATATAGGCTGTTTTTTGAGTTATTAACTAACAGCCTATTTTAGCATTATCAATGTGGATGCTTTAAAAGTGTTAAATTTAATTATCAACTCAACAGTCAAATGGTGAGCCAATCCCAATTTAATTAAAATAAAAAAGAAGAAATAATACCACATGAAGTATTAAGTTTATTGTTAACTTTAACAACAAAACTAACAACTTGTTAAATTAAATGTTTTTAGCAACTAGTTTAACACCACCAATGTAGGTTGTTTTTGAGTTGTTAACTAGCAATTCCACTAATAATTTACTTTAGCACTACCAATATGAACGCTCTTATGGAGCTACTAACTAGAAGCCCTATATTTTTTGAATACATTGAGAGTGTAAAAGTACACGCCATTAGATTTTGGAAAAATTCCCAGTATTCCATGAATACTGAATACTTGGTATTCTTTACTAATCAAGCATATACATATGAGTTTAATGGCTCAAATTAAACAACAAATTAATTACTCCCTCCATCCCATAGAGACGTGCATGTATTCCCTTTTCGTCGGTCCAATAAAGATGATGACTTTCCTTTTTAAAATATAGTTGAAATCTTAGTTTTTAAATATTCTCGTTGTCGCAGTAAGATAGACTTGTTTTTTATTTTCGTTGTTCCAAATTATAGTCTAGTTTCCCTATTGAGAATATAATTTATATTATATTTCTTAAGTGACTAAAATACCCTTATTAAAGATAGTTGGAATATAAAATAGTATTAAAGTAGACATTGTATCTCCCAATAATATTTAGTCATTTTCACACTACTTTTATGCCATTTATTGCAATGATAAAATAGAAATACCATACAAAAAGTTTACAATTCCAACTACATTTAATATGCTTTATTAATTTGTATGAAAATTTGTTGTTGCTTATCTTACTGGGACAGATAGAGTATGTCTTTAATTAATATGCATTGTCATTGTTATTAATTAATGAAACAGAATTACTAAAGTGAGATAATTAGTAAAAGAAATTGTATATTACAAAAATACATGTAAACTTTACTTTTTCAATAATATTAATTACATTTTTCTTAATCTATGTGAAAATATGAGCAAGTCTATCTTTGTGAGACAGGTAGAGTGTTTTTTTACATAGACCAATAATTAAAAAAAAAAAAAAAACTGCTCCTTCTATTGGTGCAACTCAGTATACACATGGAGGTGTATTATTTGAGTAATTGAGTAATTTTAAATTGAAGTAGGACATATACACAATATAGACCAAAAAACAAAAGCACAAAGGAGAGACTTCCAATTTTTTTGTTTGAAAAGTTAAACAATTCAAGAAATCAATATCTCTTTATTACAAAACACAAGTCAAAATCATAAAACATCATTATTCTTTCAGAAAACACTAGTCTGATCTGTCTATCGCGTTACACGTTCCTCTCAATTGACAACTCTGCAATTCAATCTCACTTCTCCATTCTCAAATACTCCAACATTTCCAAGTTTCACCATAGAATCTGCAAATTCCCTGAAAAAAAAACTTTCATCTCTTGCAAATGCTTCAACAACCCATTTAGTCCTATAGTCACCATAAAGCGTCTGATCCGATAAAAACACTCCTTTCCCTCCAAGAATCTGCTTGTAATAACCATTATCAAAACTCGATGTAGATGAATCCAAGAACTGTCCTGCATTTCGGTCCCTGTTCGGTTTTGGGCATTTCTTCTTCAAGCTCTCTGCAAACTCCACGTTCATGCTCGGATCAGTATCGTGGATTGCACTGAAATTGTGAAGCCTGGCTTCGAATGAAGAACAGTGGGAAAATCCTAGTGTGTGTCCTCCAGAAAGTGCTACCAAATCTTTAACGGATAGGCCCCTTTTTGAAAAACTTTGAATGAGTTGTGATGTGTTGAAGGATGGGGCTGGTAAATTTACTGTATCGTTTGCTCTTGATATTCTTCCATCTTTTCTTCCTTTGAGTACTTGCCAAGAAGGACCTCCAGACTGGAAAGTACAAGTGCAAGAAAATGGAGAAAAAATGAAAATTCAACCCCAATTATATTATACAAGAAACTTTGTCCTTTTCATTTTCAATCAAAGTACCTGAGCGACCACGTCTCTAGCGGCAATGGCTAATATATCAGCACAAGAAACTGTACGGGGACAAGCCTTTTCAAGCTTGGCTTTGGCATCATCAATCACATAAAATGCTCCGAGTGAGATATTGGGAGGGCCATCTTTTTCTGCTTTGTTTTCCGGTGTCGAATCGAGCAGTACAGAGGCGTCACATCCCTATATTAATTACCCAACAAAAGGAATAATACATTAAAATGGCCTCTATATGGTTTCAGAGCTGGCTAAACGAAAGACGTTGAGTTTACGAATAGTTGCAATATATATACATATGAAAATTGTGCATGTGACATGAGTTTGTATATGCGAACAAACAGGAGTGACATTGATTTTGAAGAGAGAGAGGAGAAGAAGAGAGTACTCTAATGAAACAGTCATGGAAGAACATCCTGAGGATTCTTGCTGGAACTTTAGTATCAAACGTTGAAGCATTTCGAACGGATTCGGACACGATTTTCTCAGCTTGTGGGCAGGTTGCATCGTAATAATGTGGACTAAGAATTCCCTCAGACACAGGAAATGTGACAAAAATTAGTAAGATTATTGAAGGAGAGAAAGCCCAAAAAGCCATTTTAATTGGAAACCGGTGAAGCTTAATTAAACTGAGAATTCAGATTAATTGTTGGAGTGGATGATAATAGATTGCTACATGAACAGAATGTCTATATAGCTTTGATCAATACGATAAATAAATTGAGAAATTCTCAAGTTTGATGCATGGAAATTCAATTCTTTCAAGTCACTCAATCAAGAAATAATATGTAGAAATTTAATTGGAGTTCATTGTTGTGCTTTGAAACCAAGCATTAATTCCACCTACATGTAATATGTGTTCCTATTTAGTACAATATGTACTTTCGATCATTAACAATATTGTTAATGTATAGAATTTGATTTAACTAGCTAACAATGCATAATTCACATGAAATTTAAATCCCCATATGTAAACTGGTTAGATTTTTTTTATAATAGAAGTTTTTATACATGACACAACCTAGCTAATTAAAAGAAATAATAAAAATCATGAATAGGTTTACCATAAAAATTAATTGATCGCTTTTTTGTAGACAAACACACACACACACACACACACACACACCTCATTGTTAAAATACATAAACGTTGTTGTTTTTAACGTTAATTGCTATGAGTTAATTAATAGTTAAAAAAGAAGTAAAAATTCACAAAAAGGAAAAACATTATAAGAAAAATTCACACTTTTTTCCCCGAATGGAGAATTGATACTATTTTATTTATAGTGTTATGTACGCTAATTCGTATACAATTATGTAGTGGAAGTAGCTCGCGTTGAGCAAGAATGCTTAAAACGAGGAAAACACTGGTTTATTGCATTGCATGTTAAGATAATTGGAGAGTAAGAGCATCTAATCGATGGTTAGTGTGTTTCAATCAGGTTGGTTTCTAAGGCAAATAGTAGGTGGGAAATGGAGTACATGTACATACATATATGAACAGCACTACCCTACCGCAAGTTTTCCTTATTTTATATTGTTATTACTGTTTTTGTTGTTGAAAGAGATCATTATTATTATTGAATATTTTATTTTGCTGGTACACAGGGTAGTCATTGTGTGTGCGTACATGTGTGGCACCCATTTACGTTGGGTTTTACATGTGGGGGGTGGCGGTGGCTGTAACCTGGATAGGTGCCATGTATGCACAAGTGTACAATAAACAGCTTTAAGTGCAGACAAAATAAAATTTTCAATTATTATTATTATTATTATTATTATTATTATTATTATTATTATTATTATTTGGGGGTTATGATTTCTAGTTTTCATGCTTATCACAAGAACTATTTTTATTTTCATATACGTTAAGGTCAAAGGCTCTCATAACTCAAGTGTCCAAATTTTGCCTGACTAATTAATCTCTTGGGAGAGGGATGACTTTCTTCAGTCAAATTACAGAGCCTTATCTATCTCCTATTAATCTAACAAAAGCTGCCCCACTTAGGGCCGCTTTTGTTAGATTTTAGCCACGTAAGCTATCTATCTCCTTAGAATTTTTCTGACTTTCCTCCATGATTCATTATCAATTGGTAAATTTAGATATGATTACAGCCTGTACACATTTGGCCTGAACATTTGTGATTTACATGCTTGGTGGTTCCATTAGAACACTATGAATGAAATATCTTAAACTCCAGCTCTACTTCTGTGCCATGCTGTTGGGGCACTTGAAGTTTACTGTTTTTTTTCCCTTAGATGTTTTCTAAGGGAACCTAAATTTTACTTTTAGTTTCATGTGATATGTTTATTTTTATTGTTAAGTAGATTGAGAAAAAGAAAAATTTCTAGTATTAGAAAGAGATGGTAGAGGAGGGAAATCGAACAATTGATTAAGAGTGTGGAAAACATACTTAAATGCTGTCATACTACATAGGTCTTGGGGTAGTTAAGAATTTTTAATTAGTATAATACTAAAAGAAGATTTAGTTTTCTTAAGATATTGATTTTAAATTTATACTGGTAACTCATTTCGGTTCATACTTGATATTCAATTTTGTTTTACTAGGGTTCGTAAGATCATATCAACAAGAATTAAATGTAATACGATCACTTGGTGTGGATAATTTGCCAGTAGGAATGGGCATCCGATCTAATAATCCGACGAAACCAACCCTACCAGTCCAAAATGGGTCAAATCGGGTCGGGTTACTGTAGCAACTGGGTCGGTCACGGCTTGAGGGTAAAGAGGACCCCACCCAGTCGAGCCACGTTCTGGGTTGACTCGGTGCAACCCGGGTCAACTCGTTTAACCCGACTCGATAAAAACCGAGTCAGATTAACCGGGTCAACTCGATTATATATATTTATTTATTTTTTTCACAAAATTGTTTTTTTTTTTTTTTGAAGGTCACAAAATCGTTTTCATTCTTTACTAATTTGTTTTTCCTTTTGACAATTTCACTCACAACACTCAAAAACTCTCTCTCAACTCAAGTCTCAAAAACACTCGAAGGCACACTCAAAACTCTCTCTCAAGTGTCAAGTCTCAAGAACCCTAGAATTGCCAAATTCAATTCCTCCACCTCTTAGCTGCCGCCGCCTCCAACCCTATATCCGCCTCCATTTGAAAGCCGTCCCATTCGATCTGCCGTTGCCAGTGCTGATCCTTCCTCGCTCTATCGCCCTCTGATGCTGCTGCCACTGCCGTCCTCCTCGGATTTGTTTCCTCCGCTACTGCCGCTGCCGCCTAGCCCCCAACTTCATTTTTTTTGTTTTCCCTGTGATTTTTGTTGTGATTCAAAAGGGCCAATTTGAAGATTTTGTTTAGGTACTATCGTCTGTCGTTGCCACGCTGCTGCCATCCGTGCCGAGCAGGTGCCAAAGCCTTCTTTTTCGTTGGCTAATCTCGTGTCGTTGAATTGAATTTAGGGTTCAATTGTTGAATGACAAAATAGATTTCCATATACATGTTTTAAGGTTAAAAAAATTGTAAATGGGCAAATGTATTTTTTCTTCCAGCAAATGGACCGTTTCTTGCGAATTTGGGCCTTTATTTAAAAAAAAAAAGGAAATTGGGCCTTAATGACCCAAACCAACCTAACCCGAGTCAACCTGATTTGACTCAGGTTTTGGACCCGAACTGGGTCGGTTCGGTTCTGGAAACACCAACCCGACTAACAGTCGGGTCGGGTTGAGATTGGGCCAAAACTCGGCCCAACTGACGCCCAGGCTGCCATTATAAACGACAGGAGAGGACCTTTGACTAAATTTAGAGAACAAAAATGTTCAATTTATTTTGAGAAAAATAAAAATACCTACACAATAACACTTATAAAAATCTATTTTCTCAACATCAATTCTCATAATTTTAATGCATTAGTGTAAAGGTTCTAACACATATATGCTTAGGTAAACTATGTCCACCCTCTCCTTCTCCTTCTCCCAAAAAAAGGAGTTAATTACACCTAACGTTCTCAACCTTTTAATTTTTTATCAATTACGTCCTTAACATTTAATTTTTCATTTAGCGTCCCCAATCTTTTAAAAGCGTTACACTTAATGTTTCTGTGGCGGAAACCGTCTATTTTTACCGTTAAAGTTGAGGGTATTTAGGTAAAATAGAAAAAAAAGAGGGGGGAGACCCCCATAAGGCTACCGGAGATGGCAGCAAAGTGCTTTTCAAATATTATATTTTCAATCATCTATAAAAATTGTAGAAGATGGGAGTGAGTATAAAGTACTCGGTGAATAACAAAATCCTTTGATTCACCTTTTATTTGAAAAATTTATTTCCAAGAAGATCATTCAATACACAAAGCTTTTCAATGCACAATTGGCCCCTATCACTAGTTAAACTACTACTCGTGATGCGCGCAAGAGTCATATCAATTCAATCATGGCTATGTACAATTAAGTGGATCCACAATGAACCCCGGTTGACCCTTACTGAAGTTCCAATTCAAAGCAAACACCACACTAATTTTCTCTATCCCGAGATCATTGAATATGTCATAGTGTGGGAAACAATTCAAAGCAATTCAATACAAAACGGGTAGAGCAACTAGTTATTCAAATGCAATAAATGAATCTTTTTTTTTCAATACATCAAATCTATGTTTGTCTCATGGAATACTTAAATTAAAACCATGCTTATCGTATCAAAATATCATAAATGTAAAAAAGGGAATCAAAGTATTAGTTACTTACTTCTTTAACTTGATTTTTTCAAAGATTCTTTGAGTTGTTGACAAATGCCTTCAAAACCTTCATTTTTCTTGATCAAAGTGATATTTCAAGTTGATTTTCTTATATATATGAAAATTGGGCCTTTTTAAGTGAACAAGAGATGTTTTGGTGAGTTTTGCACGGGCTTTCTATTACATTTTCCCCTTTTGGACGAATTTCATATTTAAAGATCTTGAGATCTTCTAATGGGAAGCAAAACAAATGGCCATAAGACAAATATAAAGGGAGAAAAACGGGGAAGGGATTGGTTGGGTGTTTGGGAGTTTGAAGACCCAAATCACCTATATATAATAGTTAGAAATTAGTTAGTTTTAATAAATTTTGAGTTCCGCCAATCATGTCGCGACAAGTGCGCTCAATGTGGCGCCGTATGCTTGGCGGAAAATTGCTCGAGCAGTCCTTATACTTTGTGTTGCCTTATAATTAGGTCCTTATAGTTCGATTCATGTTACTTGAGTCATCTTACTTAACATGATTTATAATTAAGTAACTATACTTTGAGTTATGTCAATCAAGTACTATATTTTCATTCTACGCATAATTTAGGCAATGATTTTTGGTAATATAACCTAATTGATGCAATTTGAGTCGTTATTCAATTATCATCAATCATATAACGTAGTAAACTCAAGTATTTATTCGACCATTGTCAAAATACAACTATGACATTATACTTAATGCCAAACTCGAGTTGCAATCTTTGGATGTTGCAATATAATTGATTCAAACCCAAGTGGTTATTCAATTATTGTCAAATAGTATTCACATTATCAATAACCTTTTCTTGAGATTTATTCGAATGGTAAATCTTGTAATCTTTCAATTAGTGCAATTTCAACAATTGTCCAATCATCTTCAAAATAACGAACAGGTCGTCAATAATCATATTTTAATTCAATGATTATTAAAATAACAATCATGTTATCAATAGTTCCATTCCAAATTTTAAGCATTTGTTTGAGTAATATTTATTTGACTTTACAATTGATGTAATTCAATTCAATAATCTTATAATATTTTTTCTCAACATCAATTCTCATAATTTTAATGCATTAGTGTAAAGGTTCTAACACATATATGCTTAGGTAAACTATGCCCCCATCCCAAAAAAGGGTTAATTATACTTAACGTTCTCAACCTTTCAACTTTTTATCGATTACGTCCCTAACATTTAATTTTTTGTTTCGCGTCCCTTAGGGATGACAGATTTAACTCGAAAACTCGAACCAAATCGGGATTCCCCGCCTCGATTGGAAACGGGGCAGGGACAAGATTTGGTTCCCCGCCCCGAAACCCGATTTTTTGGTTTTTTATTTATTAAAAAAATTACTTTATATAACATTATTAGGTCTCAAAATATTATTATTTGTATAAAAATTACTTAATTATTATTTATTTATTAGGTCTCAAACATTATTATTTGTATAAAAATTACTTAGTTATTATTTGTTTTGAGTGTCAATTAGCCCTTTTTTATAGACATCATATCCTGGCTTTGTTTAATTTCACTTTCGATGTGAGATTCCATTTACCTTTATACTACATCAACATGGGAAGACATCCCAAATCGGATCCATAGAAACGTAGAATAAGGCCAACTCATTATAAAAGCTATGACACATATGCCTTAGGCTAATGGGCCTTGTCAAATGTATGGCTTAAATATTTTTCTTATACATGTGCCTTTTTGGACTAATATTTTGCTTGCATAGACTCTAAATAAAAAAAAATTTAAGGTAGGGATCGGGGATTTTCTTTCCCCCGCCCTGATTCAACTGGGGATCGGGACGGGGCAAAAAAATCGAGACGAGGTTGGGAGAAGCTAAACTCGACCCCGACCTGCCATTGCTATCCCTAGCGTCCTCAACTTTTTAAAAGTGTTACACTTAACGTTCATGTGACGGAAACCGTCTATTTATACCCTTAAAGTTGAGGATATTTTTGTAAAATAGAAAAAAAGAGGGGGGAGACCCTCCCCTAAGGCTGCCGGAGATGGCAGCAAAGTGCTGCCATTTTCGGCAGCACAGAAAGGAAGACCCCCTTCCCCCCATAGGCTACCAGAAAATGGCAGCCGGACCCTGCCCCTCTTTTTTTTTAATTTTTTTATAAACATTTAACGGTATAAATAGACGGTTTTCGTCACAGAGACGTTAAGTGTAAGTAACACTTTTAAAAGGTTAGGGATGTTAAAATGAAAAATTAAAAGTTAAAGATATAATTAATAAAAACTTAAAAGATTGGGGACATTATGTGTAATTAGCCCCAAAAAAGGGGAAGGTTTGTGGCTTGTGCAATGAGAATATAGATAAAAATTGGGCCAGAACATTTTCAAGTTAAAAGAGCCTTTACAACCCAATGGTAATGGGCTCGAAAGCTGGTTCTTCCTACATATTTTTTTTTTTTTAAAAAAAATGAGATAGTGTGAAAAGAGTGATAAAACTAGTCGACGACAATGCAGGATACAGTAAGTGACAAGTAATAATTATATAATAATTAATTTAAAAGTGATTGGATGGGTAAGAAAATGGGATCCCATCAATTGTAAATTATTGTCACTGCGTCATGCATAGTGGGTACATAGCACGAAGGTTAGAGGATGAAAATAATTAGGGTTATGTTATATAGATAAAATAATTTATAAAAAATTTAATAAAATTGATATATGACACGATATTATTTTTTAACACATCATATCACGTTTACGTCAACACCAATTACACAAACCACATGTTAACTTTGTCAAACTTTTTGTTATTAACTTTGTCTAATTAGAATTATTCAAATAATTAACTGCAACGCTTCAAAAACAGAAGGGGGAAATTTTGGAGGTGTTTGATTTTCTTTATAAAAACATATTAAATGCCCTGTTTGCTCCTCTTTATCCAAACACATTATAATCCCACATACTACTGATTTGATTACTGATTTGACAACTACTCATTTATAACTACCAATTTCAAACTTCTATTAAATTTACACTACTTATTTCACCTCTTTATAATTTTTCTTTATAAATCAACAACTATAAATTGAATCAAATAGACACAAAATTTAACTTACTATTTATTTAATCACTAATTTAACAATTACTCATTTATAATTTTAAATTTTTATTAAATCTATACCTCTCATTTTATCTCATTATAATTTCTTATTATAATTCAATTTATATCAAGAGATTCAAATAACCATTTTGAGTGTGAGAACAAAAATGCAAAAATCTTAAAAGAATGCGGGCAGAAACTGACAAATAATCTCTAGCAAATTGCGAGTAGGTAAAAATCCACCAGGTAACGACAGCTAAGCAAAAGAGACGTGTCAAGATAAGCGGAACTTGGTTAGTTGTCCCCACTAAACAACCATCAATAAAGCAGCGGTGCGGGGGTCCGATCTCACAACCACAAAGAGCGCGGACGCAGCCTCGAGATAAGAGCGGGGTCCACTTTTCAAGGTTACCCCACATTACATCTTTAAACTTGGCCCACGCCCCACCACAAAGACCACACATTGTTCCTGCAATTGGACTATCCCACCACTCTAGGCCGGATGGACCACTCGTGGGTCCCTCTCCCACGTGCTATCCTCCACCTCACGTGCACTTCCTGACCGCACTAGCCCCACTACTTTTTTCACTTTTAGTTCCCCCCGCCCTTTCTTACAAAAGCTGGAGCTTTACCAAAATTTATAATCTACAAAAAATCACTGGTCATTTCATTAGTGGTTTCAGAAATCAATCACAATTTTTTTATATTTTATAATTATATTGATATATTAATAGAATTAATCATTTATTACATAGAAAACTCAGTATTTTACAGCCACTTGTTTTGTTTCAAAACAAATTAGGGCAGGAGACAATTAATCTTTAAATCTTTTTGCACATTAATATAACATTGATACAAAAGTGTAATTAATAGTCTTGTTGACAAAAATAAAAAATTGCATTCTCCGTTTTTGTAAGTCATGCCGAACTTGGAAAAAGATTAGTGCATACATTCATAATTCATTGTTATTCAACTTGTCATCTCTTAGAGGTACAACAAAATTAGGCTTATAATTTATAATAATAAAGAGTTCTAGCTGATATAAAATCTTCAAACTCATGCAATTCTTAAAAGAGCTTTCTAGGTAGAGGAATGGATAATCTCAACTTCTTTATTATAATTTCTCATTGTTGATGAACAACGGCAAGCAGTTCTCATCCTTTACCCTTTACCAGGTAAAGGATGAGATAATCTCAACCTTATTTATTTATAATTTCTCATTGTTGATGAACAACGGCATGGCATAAAAGTAGGTTAATCTTTAGACTATGCTTAACCAATCATCAGACAAGAAAAGACTCCATATCCTTCTATATATATAAAAAATTATGGGTTTTTTGGTCTCAAAATAAAAAGCGCGCACACAAAAGAACCACTAATGGGTGGCCATGGACATATATGAAAACAGATTTAAAACAAAATCAAGATTACCTAATTGGAAAAGTGGTTAGGAGGTAAATCATGGAGTATTTACACATTGGAGGCGAGAAAACCAACAGCTGGAAAAATACGCTCGAGCATCAATCAGTTAAGCCATAATTCAAAAATGATTAACAAAAGGCCCTAAAAATCTCTATGGCTTAAAACCCTAATAATGTTTACAGCAATTCCATCAGGGTTTAGCAGAAGGGGCTTGGTCAACATCTCCTGACCCTGAACCAACCATAAACTGGAGCTCCTTCTTGTGATATGTCTCCAGTGAAAAATCCCGCAGCATCTGGGTTGCACTTGTTGTACCTCTTGCTATTGTGCTTGTACTCGTTACACAACTTGTACTCGCTGCCGTTGTTGTTGAAATTGAAATCTTCCCACCACCAGAGTTTTCGCTGCTTTCCGTTTTATTGGTGGACGCCGCCAACCCTTGAACCATGGCGGTTGACTTTGTGGTGCCAGTGGTAGGACTAGGGTTAAAACTAATATTCGTAATATTCGTCCCGGCTTGCATTGCGGACATGAAATTAGGTATGGGTTTCCCAGAAATGTTGAAAACCGGTGTATGGGTGGCGGGTATCGCCCAAAACTGAGGCTGATTTGACGGTCCGGTAGTCGCAATTGTCGCGGTACCACCAGTGGGCGGGATCATGAAAAATGCGCCGCTGGGAAATACGGGTACCAGCCCTTGCGGTGCAATGGGTGCTACAGGGGCAAAATTGGAAGATTCAGTTACATCATAAAATTCACTGCTGGAAGCCCTTTTTCGTCGCTTTCTAGCCCCTTCTGCACCGGTTTCAGGGGCCGCGGAGGCGTTGCTCGGTGTCGTCGGGATTTTAAGAGTGCCGTTAACGGAGACGGCGATGGCAGGGACGGTCCCTGTCCCAGTGGCTTCGATGATTGCCGGCTCGGCCCGTTCAAGGAGCCAGCGGATAGTCTCGCCGTCAGATTTATGACCGAGTTCCCGCGTCAGTTGGAAGATTCTAGCCGCGCAAGCCGCCGGCATGCGTATTCTCCTACCGCGGCCCTCAACTTTTGTGTGGCGATCCTTGGTGGACCTCTTCGGTGGAGCCGCCACAACCGGCCACGTCTGCGGCCCGGCCGATGGCGTCACTGAAAGGGACCTCTCTACGTCCTCCGGCTCTTCCTTTAACGGAGGAATAATGTCGGTGGACGGCGGAGGCGAGGGATGCGGATGCGGATGCGGTGAAGGATGGGTCTCCGCCGCGTCGGAAGGAGGACCGAAGGCGGTGATGGTGTATTCATGGGGTTCGCCGAGTAGCGGGTCGGAGGGGAGGGTGGTGACTTCCTCATCTTCTTGCGGTTGGAGGTGGTGGGGGTGGGGTGGCGAATGGTGGTGGGAGTGGGGGTGAATGGACGCCATCTGTGCCTTTTTCTTGTAGAAAAACTATTTGGACCCACTTTTATCTAATATTGTGATGAGGGCAAAGGGGGACCCCCCAGGAAACCCTATATATTTACGGTGGGGGAATGCTCTTAACGGTTGAGAAGCCCCAGGATACTTATGGGGCCTCAGGATTGTGACACGTGGGGACGAATTTTAGGTTGGAGTCTAATTAATTTGGTCAAACCTTTGGGGATGACCACGAATTTTGCGGGTTAAATCTTTTCCTTAGTGTCATTTTGGTTACCAAACTTTAATTTATCTAATCATAGCCACTAAACTTTGCATTTACACATATAAAAACTTGAATTTATCTAGTCCAGATCTCCTACTTTACATCTGACGAGATTATCCTACTAAATGTACATGTGCTAGGAGATTATTAGATAATTCACGTGTTGCGAGAGATTATTTTTATAAATATATCATTGAAATATTATGTTGGGGCAAATAATAGAACATATATATGTTTTTTTTTATATATCATTGAAATATATCATTGAAATTTTTATGTCATTTTTTTTCCACCTCTCTTTAATTTCTACCAAATAATGTGAAGGGTGGAATGGGGGGAATAAGTACCTTTTCAGGGGAAAAACTGTAAATCCTCTCCTATAAAATCCACATCTCATATAGGATTTTCTCTCCTTTATTTTTCTTTCTTTTATGAAATACTAGCTTTTTTTCTCATTTGATTTTTCACTCTGGGTTTTTCATCTTCATTCCCCCCCCCCCCCCCACGTTAGAAATGCTTTCACACACTATATGATATTTTCAACGTGACCCAAAAGTACTTAGTCCAGTTTACATTGCTGGAGTTCAATTTGTTTGATGGAACCCAAGATGTTGTGTCTTGGTTTGATAAATGAATGTGTGTATGTAGTAGTTTGATAAGAACATAGCGTTGATTCTGGTTTGTTACTGGGCTCATGTATTATTGTGATTGAATGATGTTTTTTTGTTAACAATGCTTTTCCTTGATGTTCAAGGGGTGAGTTTTAGGCCGTAGTGAAGGGGATTTTCATCTATTACGTGCCAAGAGGACATTGCCCATTATTAAGGAAATAAATGAAAGACCGTATGACGTTTAAGCATGGAATCTTTTATTTTTGTCCTTAGGTAAAATGTTGTCCAGCTCCCTTCGAGTAGTTGGAGATGTCTGATAGACTAATACCTTGAACCACAGAGCCCAGCTTAATCTACTAGAAGATGTTTGCAATCTGTGAGTGTCTCTTTTTGCAGGAGATATATATACATTTTGGGCTTATAAGTAGATCCAGTTACAACTGGAAGGATGTGCGTTGCTGTATCTGCGTCTACTTTGGTACGTGTCTATATATCTGCATCGACTTGGATGTGTTTATGGACTTTGTACTGGGAGAGGCTGATTGAAGAGTCAAAAATTGAGTCAGATTACCCACCCTAAGTTCTGCTTTGTTGTAGTGGTTTTATGTATCAAACGAGCCATCCTAATTACTAGACTATTTACATCGTTTTAAATTTTTAGATTTGCTACTGTGGATTGCTTGGAATCGGAAAAAATGTGCTTGAGTAACTGAAACTGGTTACATATGTTATTTCTTTGCTGGTGAACTCTGTTATATTCCTTGTTAGTGTGCAATATGGTTGACCAAAACGGCCATTGCCGAAACATTGTCATCTGAAGAAAGACTAGTTTTATTGAATGTTTTCTTGGACAAAATAGAAGTAAAAAATTTTGTTGGAAGAGTCAACTATCTAGGAAGCCAGACAAAAAAAATCATTTATCATCAAATATTATAATTTGAGACAGTTACATTGACATTTATCCCTAGGATTTCGACAGTTTGAAGTTACTGCTTACACTTCAATCGTCTTTTGATTCAGGGCTGTGTACCTCCAACGCTCCTTTTCCACAAAATCTGCATCCAGGAACTGAGCCACAAAAGCCCAGAACCTGTATACATCTTCGAAGTTGGCCAGGAAAGTTAGTGCAATAGTGACCACTGTAATTGCTGGCTCTGCTTTCTTGCTTTTGGTTTGTGTTGTTTCTTTCTCTTTGCCATTTTTTTCCATGATCCTCTGTTTCTCCACTTCATACTTCTCTGAGAACCAAATGTGGCTCAGAACCCCACGGCCTAGAGAAATGTTACTTCTATCTGCCAACTTCTGTACGAGAACAGGATCAACCTTTTCCCCTTTCCAGTCATATATATCAAATGCCAGAGCAGGTCCTCGGTCAAATTTTATCTTGGGTCCATATATTGTGACCAGGGAAGCATTGTCCAGCCTATTAGGATGCTGAAGTTTCATCAATGCAATAACCAGCCAATTGATTAGGTACCTTCCTCTGCTACTGATAACCAATAGTCCCAGCGAATCCACTTGATCCAAGCATCTACATTCAATACTTAAGCTTCCGAGTTCATCATTGTTTTTGTTCATCCCTTGATCTGACAATGTGCGTTTTTCTGATTCCTTTTGTTCGGAGCCTTCTTGGGGGTTCTCTTGTGGAACAGCATCATTTGGACCTCTTTTAGTTTTTCCTATTTCCTCTTTTTGCTCAGTGATGGAACTTGAAAGAGAACCTGGTAAATCAATACTGTCTTGGTTTATCCCGAATTTGGATATTTGTTCAAGCTCTGTGTCTGTGCCTGAAGAGTCTTCAGGAAAGCGAAGCATCTGGTTTGCTGGAGCGAGAGAAACAATTCCAGCTCCTGTTGAAGCTTCTAGGATTGGCACTGTTGATTTCTTGACAAAAAGGCACCCGAAACCAGTTGGATTTTCACCGAAAACCTTGTAGAAAGAGCAAATAAGGAAGTCGGGCCGGAAAAGAGAAAGGCCAAAGCTGTCCATGTCCTTTGGTTTCAGCGCACAGGCATCAAGCAAGACATGCCAGCCATTTTCCTGTGCCATAGTCATCCATTGGTAAGAATAACTGGTTCCACTTATTCTTGACTGAAGTGGGAAAACAAATAATCCCCTGTGTTTCTGCTTCTTCTTCTTCCTTATAATCATTTTCTTCAGCTTTACTGAGTGAATCCTGAGCCTTGGCCATTTGAAATCGGCTGACATGACACGTGCTCCTCTCTTCTTTGATGTATTAATCATGGTCTCAAGGGCCTCGCTTTCATGGTCATAAACTGTAAGGAGTTTACAACTATGTTGGAAGGGGTAAGATTCTGCTACAAGTTTGAAAGCTGCTGATCTATTGGCAGTAAATACCATACTGTAATCCGTTTCAGAGATCTTGAGAAAATCCATAATCCTTTTCTTGATAGCAGCTTCTAATTTGGATCCATGGCCACCATGAAGAAGCTGCGACTTGAGATTTACTGACTTGTAATTTATACCAAACACTGGACAGTTAGAACTTTGAGACGGAGGATTAGATGAAGATGCAATTGGAGTTGCTGAGATGGATTGGGACTGAGACTGAGACTGAGACTGTGACTGCGAGAAAAGGCCGACGCCAATGTAATCAAGGCAAACATGGTTGGATTCGAGGAGATGAGGATATTCTCGAGCTCGAATTTGATCAACCTGGGCAGTCTCAGAATATTTGGGGTAAGCTTTAATGAACTGAACAAAGGATTCTTGTAAAGAAGGGATAGATTCATGGTCTGTGAACTGACTGTTGGGGAAAAAAGAGGAGGTAGTTGTTGCCACAAAGTCGTGACGACAAGTTGCAGACGTGCTTGTGCTCTTTACAACGGCCTGGTTTTGCTCTAGCCCTCTGAATATAGGAGTCGGACAACAACCTTCAAAGCAAGCATCTGTTGCCTTCCTAAGACCAGGTGGGTGCATATTTCTTGTATCCTTCTCTGTGCTTTTTCTATTATATATATTTTATCTTTCAATTTGGCCCTTGTTGCTCTCATAACATATGGCATTTCCTCTTGATACCTTCCATGTTTTAATAGTTACCTGATGCTTACCTATTAAGACAAGGAAGTGTGAAAAAAAGCTATTATTTAAAGTATGTTTTCAACCCTTATGAGAAAGGGACTTGGAAATAATTGGTAAGCATTACTGTATTGACCTTTTCTTGCAAATTTATCAAAGTCTGGCTTTTCCTTTTCCCACCTCTTTTTCTTTTGTATCTTTATTTGCTATTCTGCTGCTAATCTGTTGCGTGTGTTTGCCCATGTTGACTTAGCATATGATGACACCTGAGAATAAATAATGTTCTCTTCTTCGCCCATATTTCACGTAAGTGCTATATTCAGTCTTTCACACAGATGATTCATATTTTCGACTTAGTTAAGCAAAAGCTTAGCTTAACATACTGCAATTCTAGATGAGATATGTCCCAAAGTTAAGACTCGCAGGTTGCAAGTAACTATGAGTCATATGATTGGCACTGATTTTATTAGAGCCGTGTTAGAATGTTCCGTGCCATTTCGTGTTATATGGGCCATTATTATTATTATTATTCCCACTATGAAGGAGAAATTTTCCTGCTTTTAAGGATTCTTACAGTCACGTAAAGATTTAGTCAAACAAGTACGAAGAAACATTAAAAAAATGAGATTATAAATAAAACTGAAAGTTGGCAGAAAAAGAAAGAATAATGGCCGGCATTGTATGGACCAAAAGAATCATTAGTGCTGGCTAAAGGGTGCTTTCCATAGAAACTTGACCCAGTTGTACGCTCAAGCCTGTTATTAATGGAGTGGTTCACCGGGCTCGATACTAGGACTAAGTCACTAAGATTTATTATTTCTTAAACCGCGTCTTCATTAATCATTACTGGTGTAAGGTGATAGATAAGCTTTATTATATATGTAATGATGTATGGTAATTAGGCCATTACTTGTATATGGTATCAGACTCTGTAGTAATTAAACAACTACAGCCAGTTAATTAAATGCAAAACATATATGTAAAATTGTGTCCTAATATTTCTCTCTTGTTTAATCTTTGTATCAAACTTATGTGTTTAACATCTACATATAAAAGTATGAATAAGAACTCTTTAACTTTGTATACCAGCTATTCGTGATTAGTGCCAGTGCATATATGATGCAATTTGTCATTTTCCCTTTTGACCCATTATTTTATAATAATAATAATAATCGATGTTAACATCTTTTAGCAAAATTTCGTAAAATCATCAAGGAAATGTTTGGATAATTGGATGATATTCATTTTGGTTGTAGGCACATAATAAATTAGTGTTAAACAAAGTTCTACTTACTGACTACTAAGTAATGGGTATAGCGAATGGGTATAGTAGACATGAGAAAGTAACAATGTTATTAGTACCGTTTATAATAATAATAATAATAATATGAACAGGACGGACCCACGATCAAAGGCAGTCTGGTAGATTAGGTGGTGGGTCATTTTTTGCGTTGTCTTTTGATACAAAAGAATCGGGTATTTAAGAGCCAGACAATCTTGGTGGAGCAAATTGAGAATTCAACACTATTAAAAATTAATTTTCTCCTGATTGAATTAACCAAAGCTTTCAATAAATCTAGCCACAACAGGAAAAAAAATGACAAAGAAGAATATATAATCGAACTTCAAGTTTTGAAAGTGGAGACTATTTTATTACTATTTATCAGTTGTTTATTACTACATAGTATTATCCTTCGATTTCTATTTGCTTTGTTAAAAAGCCTTCGATTTCTACTGGTAGATAATAATAAATGAAATCCGCACACGCATATATAGTTATTTATTTATTATTATCTCCGTCTTAAAAATATGATTTTATTCTTTTTTCACATAGATTAAAAAAAGTTTATTTAATAGTTTAGAAAAATAAAATTTAACATCATTTTACTATTATACCACTAGTATTTGCCCCCGTGCATTACACGGTCAAATCTTGTTAATGAAGTATAAAGTAAGGAAATTAAACAACATAGGAACAAAGTAATAAAAAAAGTAGCATTTTAAAATAAGAAAAATAAATATCTTGTTAATATTATTAAAAATTTTGGAAAACCTTATTATACACTACATTCGTCGTTTCATTAATCGGTTTCTCATTCTTAATTTCTTACCACATTTAAGTATTTTCATAACAATATGATTTACAAGTCTAGACACTGCTATATAGAACTATTCACAATTGAATATTGACTTTTTAAAAAATACTCGAAAAGTGGTTAATCTTGACTCTTATTAGTAATTATAACAACGAATAATTAAAGTCTATAAATTAACCTAGACTCTTATTATTAGTCATAATAATCTAAAATAGGTTTGACGTGTCTTCATGTTTACTTCTCCTACCAATAGATGACTTTTGATGTTCTAGTGGATGTTTGGTGACAATCTTTCCAATAAAGTCTATGAAAAGTAAATAAAAAAAATCTAATTAGAAAGACATAATTTATATATAATTAATTTGTATTGAAAAATAAAAAATACATCATCATATCAAATAAACCAAGAGCACTAGAAGAAAATATATTCTAAAGACATAATTCTTTTTTTTTTATACTTTAGAATGACATAGTTTATATACATAATTCAGAGCTTGTTTGGTTTTGTTTATTTTTGTAATTTATAAAGAGCATTTATAATGAGTGAAAATGAGTAGTAGATACTTAATTGAAGTTTGAAATGTGTGGTGATTATTGAATAGTTATCAAATCAATAGTCAAATAATGATAGGTAAATTTATAAATTACAAAAATAAACAAAACCAAACAAGTCAGCAATTGTTTTTTTTCCATTTTATTTTTTTACTTTAATTTTTTGTATATTAGTAAGTTTTATAGAACTATTTTTTTCAAAACATGTATTGTTTAAATTATCTCGCTAATATATGTAACTACCTACTATTGATAACCACTTATTAATTTCTTTTTTTAACCCATTAATATTGTTTATATACCACAACTTGAATATTAATTTTTTCATTTTTTTTAACTTTAGTTTTCTTTAACCATTTTCGTATTGGTTAAAGTAACCGCTCACTACCTTACTAACCGCAAAGTGCGATTGTACTTTTATAGTTTTTAAATCAATAGTGGGCGGTTACCAATAGTGGTAGACTATTTAACCTACCAATATACATTAATTAAAGTAAAAAAATAAAGTAAAATAAAAAAAGAAACCAAACTGAATCTTTTACAATTGAAGATTCAATTTTACTTCTATTTTTATTAATAGATAGATTTCTAATGTTCTATGAGATATTGGTAACAACTTTTCTAATAAAGTCTATAAAGACAAAAAAAAAATGTAATTAGAAAGTCATAACTTATATACATAATTCATTTGTATTGAAAAATTAAAAATATATGATTATACCAAAAAGACCATGAGCATCAAAAGAAGATATATCCTAAAGACATAATTCTTTTTTTTTTTAAACTTTAGAAAGGCATATCTTATATACATAATTCATTTTTTTCATTTTATTTTTTTTACTTTAATTTCATGTATATTGGTAAGTTTTATAAAACTATTTTTTCCAAAACATGTATTATTTAAACGGTTCCACTAATATACGTAACCACTACTATTGATAACCACCATTATCTTTTTTAACCTATTACTGTTGTCTATATACCACAACTTAAATTTTATTCTTTTTATTTTTTTTAACTTTAATTTCCTTCATCCGTTTTAGCACTGGTTGAAGTAACTGCTAACTACCTTATTAACTGCAAAGCGATGTTACTAAAACGATGTTCCCTAAACCCTAAATTGCAATGGAAAACTGTAAAATCTTGTTTCAGTGTACTCTTTAGATTCTCTTTTATGATGCAATATATTTATGAAGAATGTTTTTGCAGTTAATTATTTGTATCAACAGTTGGCGGTTATCAATAGTGGGTGGTTATCAATATTAGTTAATTTTTTTATCAATAATGAGCGGTTACCAATATTAGTTAATATTAGTAGGCGGTTACTAATATTAGCGAGACAAAACAAAACAAAATAAAATAAAAAAGATTCTCCCAAGTAGGATCTAAAACAAAATTGAATCTTTTTCAATTGAAGATTCAATTTTATTTCTGCTTTTATTAATATATAGATATAGATTTCATTTATTAATTATTCCACTTTAATAATTCTATTTTTTAAAATAACTATACACATTAAATAAGGGGCATATAAAAGAGCTAATATTTCAACTACTTTTTAAAAAAGAAATTAAACCATATTTTGGGACAAACTAAAAAGAAAAACTAAACCATATTTTTAGGACAGGGGTAGTATTATTTGGTTGATGGCCATAATTTTTTTTTTTTATACGGTTGATGGCCGTAATTTAATCTTTTGTTTGCCACAAGGTATTAATTATTTCACAGTTTACCTTTTCCAAATTGTTTTCAAGAACAGACAAGCAAACAACAACAGGAAAGTATCCAAGCCGGATGGAAATATTTTATTTTCATGTTATAGTAGTTTCCTTTACTAGCAAATTGAGAATTATATATCGGTCTTGTAATTAGTATATTTACTGAATTGATTGCATGGAGATGGAGATATATAAAAGCAGCATATTGATAGATGCCATTTGAAATAGTACCTTTGGCATCACGATGTCATTGACAGGAATTGTTATCAAGTGTCGAACTATGTGTTAACAAAGAAAGAGATAGAAGCTGAAATGATGAGAAGTGTGTACCAAACATTCACTACAATCGGCCATTATTCTTCCAAATTGTATATATTGAATAAGCCAAACCAGTCACAGGGCAACTCTCCTTTGGCGTGTGATATATGGACCATATTACATGCCAAACAAGAGTAGCCCCATGAATCGCTTGCTTACTGACAAACTCTTGATTTTCCTCAACATCTGGTTCTGTGGATGTTTGGGGGCGGAACCCTAGTTCCCGACTTTATGAAGAAGTGCAATAGGAGAGGAATAAACCAACGTAGAAATGGCATATCCAACGGATATCCACTCCATAGCTGCTTTTTCTTGGCCATGTACAACTTGTTATCTCAAAAGAGCCCCTTTACAAATATACCAGATTCCTTCCTGCCCTTTGTCCTTGAATTTGTGGAAAAAGTGGTCGAAAGGAGATATGCTAAATAGTTGTTTGAAGCGCCAAACATGTTTTTTGTTGTTAAAGTGTCATATCTAATCCAGTACCTTACATAATAATATAATGGAAGAAAATGGAGATTCCGAGCTTGCTTCTAGAAGATTTATTATTATTCTTATTAACACGCCTTCAAGGGTCTTTAATTAATTAACTAATTTGAATGTGACTCTAGGACTACCATATGTGGACCGCTAGTATTGGTGTTAGCTCTAACTTTCCCCAGAATATGATGCCTATATACAGCTTGAAATCGGGGGTGGCCTCTCATGGTTTGGCCTAATCGGACCACTCAAAGAAGTGAATCGACCAGCAAAGCTTTTGCCGGGCTGAGGCTTTTTTTTATATAATAATAATACAATAACATAATCGAAATTTCTTAATGGGCTGACAAGTTTATATACACCGACAAGCTTTTGCACTGGTATTCTCCTTTACTTTGTCCTAATCTCATTTATGGAAATGCCATGCCATCCCCCGCCTGCATCAAAGGTGTCTCTCTCTTTCAATGCCTAATTCAATTTACACATGCATGTGTGAGTAGTATTCTATTTAAGCTCTTATATATTACAACACTTGATGATCATGGTATTGATTACCCGGTCGTCAACTGTCACACCCGCCACTAAATAAATGAAATTTAGGTAAGTAGCTAACGTGTCCTCAAATAAAGAATTCAAGAAAAACTTTGAAAATAATGTAATTTGAAATCCATCAAGAAAAAAGTCTAAAAGGCTTATTAATTGATTAGTTATGGCTGACTAAGAAATATTACTCCCTCCGTCCTACAAATATAGGATAGTAGGTATTCTCACATGGAGTAAGGATTGGTAAGTAATGTGGCTGAAACATTTAATTTTATTTTTATTTTTACATGTTAGCCTTTGAGAATAATTAATGATTTGTAATTAATACCAATGGTCAACTCATTTTCCTCTTGAAATTTGGTACATTGGGATTTTAAGTGGTTAATTATTTGAAGGTAAATATAGAAATGAAAAATTAAATACAAATTTGATATAGCAATAAAGCTATCTTTTTAGGACGGACGAAAATAGAATATTAGATTATCTTTTTGGGACAGAAACAGTATTTATAATAGATCTAAAAACGAAGCCAAGAAAACAGAAAATGCGCATTCAGGAACAAAAAAATGGAAAAGAAAACAGAAAATGCGGTTTCGAAGGTTTATCAAGCCCATATCAACGGAGCAAGTCACATAGAGGTGAGTGATGTTGAACTTTGCTTCTACTTCGGAATGGATTATTAGCCCAAAATAATTTTGAGTGGATTAATAGCCCATATCAATTTTTTTGCGAAGGTCAAAAACAATTTTCTCGGTTTAATTATTATTCGATCCACTCAGCAATATGTTCTACATGAATAGTTTTCTTCTTTTTTTTTTTTTTTCGTTACAAGTGAATAGTTTTCATTTTTCTTTCTTTTGAGATTATTCTTGTTTTCTATTCATGATTAACTTTATGAATTTGTTAGAATGACTCAAGTCTTTGAATTGTATTTGAAAAAGTTGCGAACAAATCTTATATAATTAGTTAATGAAATATATGCTTATAAAATCAAGAAAAATACACCTTGTTTGCAAGGAAGCTCAAAGAAGTACCCAAATAAAATAGATTTAAAACCCACAAGATCGATCCACGAAATCTCAAAATGGCAATGCCACTTGTATAACAAGAATGTGCAATACCGTACAAGCATATACTTGGCAATTTTTTATTAACGTCACTTTTTTTCATCAATAAATAGTTATCACACGGGTTATGGGCTACAATCTACATATATGTACACTTTATTGCATGTTTTGTTGTATAATAACATTTTTTATTGTATAAATGGTATAATAATAGTGGAAATTGTTGGGTTTATTGTAAAAAATAATCTAAAGTTGAAAAGGAAAAGGAAAGGGAAAGAAGAAGAATTCTAGAAGGAAAATGAATTCAAATCATAGAAGGATTGTCTTGTCTTCTAAGGAAACGAAGCCTATAAATAGATATGTTTTCTTTTTTTTTTATACACAAGTGGTACAAGTGAGTTGAGAGAAAAAATTAGTGAGTCTAGCACCTTGAGAGTTTTCTTGTAACTCTTTGTGGTTGGTTCAAATGGTAGAAAATTAGGTGTGGTAAAACTCGGGGTGCCACTTGGGTCGGGTCAGAGAGTCTTGTAAAGAAAAATAGTAGCCTAGCGTCTTGAGATTTCTTTAATTCCTCGCGGGTTAGGCAAATGGTAGAAATTGGTAGATTCGGTAAAACATAGTATATTTTTATTATAATACTTGGAGGATGAGTTTTGGCGAATGAAAATTCTGTATCGTTGTAGCGACTTTAATCATATAGCGGAAAGTTTTGACAGTCTGTTAAATTCGTCTTCTTTTTTTATTTTTCTTGTCTTAATTAAATTCCTTGAACAACGGTCATACGTGCGTAATCAGGGAATTTACCTTAATTCCCAACAGAAATGGGCACTAACAGGCCAAAATGACCTCAACTCCTGTCCGCATTTTTTTAAATTTTTTTTTTTAAACAATGATCCATCAAGTGGTTACAAATTATCATTACACACACAAATCACAATGTGGAAAAGGAGTAGTTAAGATCGCACTCTAGTTTCTTCACGTGCGATATTAAGATATGCTTTCCCAATATAGACTTTTATTTAGAATTAATAATAAGAGAGTTGAGATGAAGAACGGACTTTGTCACTGATAAATAATTTTATTCCAGTCTCCTTCTTTCTCATGATGGCTTGATTCTCTTACATTTATTTTTAAGCAGCATTCGACGGAGACTCCCGGTGGGGGGAGGAATAAATTTGTTTGGTCAACTAGCTAGAAATGTGTAATTGTTTAGCACGTGAATATATGGCAATTGTTGGGATAAAATTTCACACACCTAAGGTATGAAAGATTGACTAATTAACTATTTATATATCTCGATTTGTTTGACAGTTATAGAACGGAATACTAGTCGAAGTTTGTGATTGACAAATTAACCTTGATCATCACATCGGCATGTATAGTCACTCACTCAAATATAAAAAGAAGAATAGAAAAAGATTGAGCAACTTTTATATACGAGGTTATGTGATTTCATATGATTATTATTCAGCAAATTAAACTACTCTTCCCATCTATAAGTATATAGAAAAAGAAGTTAAAGAGATTTTATGCATGATCAATCATGCACATAAATACAGCTGATCTATACCTTAGCTGGTTGAGGAGTGATTTTTATAACAAGACCAGGAAAAACATCGTCCGGATCATGGATATGAGGATTCTGCTCGACGATGAAGGGGTCGCCGCACTTATCACTTATGGTGTGAAGAGTTTCGCGTTCTCCGACGACATATATCTCGTCGCACGGCCTGTCTTTGAGCTGCTGGTGATGGTTTTCTCTCACATCCTCCAAATCAATATCTGGGACTGGGAGAGAATTCTTGTCTCTGATTGACCCGAATAACATAAGGGCCAAAATAACAAGGGCGTAATATGCATCTGCTATTTGAGGAGATGAAGAAGCCATCTTGTATTTGCATAATTTAAATGTATTGTTGTGAATATATATATAAACACATAACACACTCATACACGGCATAAATATTTATATACAGTGGGTTGTGGATATTTGGTCATTCGACGTATTTATTGGGGAAGAGAAATGTGGGTTTCAAGATTTCAACGTTTTCAATTTGGCGTGTGAAATTTGGACTACTGTTTAATCAAGAAGAAAGGGTGTTAATTAATGCTAAAATAAAACGACGGGGGATTGATAAAATCTAGTCCATTTGTGAATAGAATCTTTAGGTTTGGAACTCGATATTTAGATCGAGAATTTAAAGATAAGTAACGCGATTTTATTGTTATTGACAAGTCATGAGAACTTAAGATATTATTAAGTTTTGAACTACTGTATGCTCTGATATTACGTCGCTTTTAATTACTCGCTTAATATATTCATTAGTAATTTTAGATGAATCTTGGTATTTTTCACAGTTTAATTTCAACTAAAGTCAAAGTGAATGCTTTCTTAAATGACTCTCAAGTCAAAAGGACCTGTTTCCTTCCATTAATTAATTAATTGAATATATAAGAGTTGACCTGACGTGCTTTGAATCCACATCATCCACCAAACCCATATACATATTAGTTTGGGGGGTTGAAGATAATTAGGTTTTGTAGGTGGTGGCTGAGAAGATAAACACAAACAATAAATATATATAGTATACCCAATTTCCATTTTTCAGGTATGTTTTTGACACTTTTCTAGTTTGAGACCACGAATGGTGCACACAATTCATTAGAGTGGAGACTTTTCCTTCTAAAAGTTTATGTTATCTTTTATTATTATTATTATTATTATTATTATTATTATTATTTCTTTTTAAAAAAGGTCAACACATGTCTAATTATTGAAACATTTATAAGCGCCGGATCCCCCCCCCTCCCTAGAAAACTCAGAAACAATCCCGTACATATTATTACTAGATTAGAAAAAATTGTGAGAGGTTGTTTATTTATTAATTGTTTACTTTTTCCTCTTTTTTTTCTTTTTTTCTTTTTTTTTTTGTATCCTTGTTACTTATCTTTATGTACGCCAGGCAAAAATTTAACATTATATTTTAGACAATTATATTCCCACTACAAGATTTTATTTTCCCACCATATTTTAATCCCACTATATATAAAAATAAAATTTGATATCTACACCACGATAAATTTACCTCTATACCCAATATATAAAATATAAAATAAATACTATAACAAAACACTTCAAATGAAATAAAGAGGTGGTGCGCACATGTAAACCTCGTTTCGGTAACTTCTTCATATCATGCGGTATTTCATGGCCTTCAAAAATGCACCAATTCTTCCACTCACGCAGAATTAAAAGAAGCCGAAATGGATTATATTTCTAGTATCTTAGCTCATTCAGTTTTCTATTGTTGGCCGTTTTCACGTACTATCGAAAAAATCGAGATGAATTTTTCAGACTTTGCCGTCGATTTTCAGGGGTTTTTTTTTTCCCTTCAATTTTCTTGCTTACATTCCGGTGCTATTCTTTATCTCAATTTGATGAAATGGGTTGTCATTATTTTTTATTATTAACAATATTTCACGGGTTATTAATTGTTTCTTTCTAATCAAATTTGAAAAGATGCAAATAATTTTCAAATCAAGATTTCAAGCTTAGACGTTTAATTATGTATGTATCGGAACCATTGACGTAATTCGAAGTAGGTGCCGGTTGTGTTCGTGACCAAAGTTTTCCATTGACTAATTGGAATCAAAAGTTGTCAGAAGGAGACGATGGAAAGAAAAGAAAAAATTTTCTAAGTAACTGCTGGCAACTAATCGGAATGAAAGTCTCCAAAGAAGATGAATATGATGGTGATTGCCAGTAGCTAATTGGAAGTTTGGATCAAAAAGCCACCAAAGAAGATGACTGTGGTAGTTGCCGGTGATTATGTAGAACTAAAAGAAGGGGAAGTTTGATTGTGGTGTGAAAATAAAAAAGTTATGAAAAAATGCTTAAATTAAGGTTATTAATGTAATTATATTTAAGGACATTTAAAGTAAATAATAAAAGTATTTAATTTGTGGTGCCGGAACAAAAATTTGTAGTGGTAATAATTACCCTTATATTTTTCCCCAAAAAAAAAAAAAATACTAACTGTAACGAGGCTCTTTACTCACAAAGGACTCCGCTAACTGTTGATTAACACTGGCAAATCGCTTCTCGCGGCTCCGGCAGGCGACTAATCGCAAAGGAAAGTTCCTTCAAGAATCGGTAAACCTATGCAGAAAAGGACAGGATATATTCAATTCAACAATAAAGAGAAAAAAACAGAGAACCATTTAAAAATTAATTTCCCAGCCTGCAAAATTTCCGTGAATAACATCTGGTTCATGTTTATCCACTCCTTAAAAACATGCATTCGGAAGATTCCAATAAGTGATCTAGCTACTCTGATTCACAGATCACAATCTACTCAACATTTTCAATCTTGATACTATACTTGTAGCACGAGAGAGGAAAAATGGGCAAGGGTGGGATGTCTCATGGGAACAGTGGCGAGGAAGAGGAGAACATGGCAGCTTGGCTTCTCGGTGTTAACAATCTCAAGATTCAACCTTTCAAGCTTCCTCCTCTAGGTTTTTTCTTGATCTATGTACAGAATAACTCTTTATTTCTTCTGGGTTTAGGGTTAGATTATTTCAATCTCTCCTGTATCTTGATTCGTGCGCTATTACTCAGGCCCTCATGATGCTAGAATTAGGATGAAAGCTGTGGGTATCTGTGGAAGTGATGTTCATTACCTCAAGGTGAACCTCTTTTCTTAGCTCTTCCGATCTCATTTGTATTCGTTATACCGAGGATTTAATAGCACCAACTCTGTTAAAGTAGAAATAGGAAGGCTAAAATATTGTTTTGTTTAGATAGACAAAGTTGATTAATTTCATTGCTTCTTTGTTCTACTATTGCCATTGGTCAATGCGATTATCATTTTTTGCGCATGTTTCAGGAGATGAAATTAGCAGATTTTGTTGTCAAAGAACCCATGGTGATTGGGCACGAGTGTGCTGGGATCATTGAAGAAGTTGGTACTGAAGTAAACCATCTGGTCCCTGGTGATCGTGTGGCAATTGAGCCAGGGATAAGCTGTTGGCGATGTAATCTTTGCAAAGAAGGCCGATACAATCTGTGTACTGATATGAAGTTTTTTGCTACTCCCCCTGTCCATGGTTCCCTTGCAAATCAGGTCTATATTGAAAGTTGCATTATTCTCTGAGATGTCTTCCCATTCCTTGAAATGCTGGAAATTCGAGTTGATATGGCATCAATTCATTGACTTGTTGAGACCATGGAATTGCTGAAACTTACTTTTGAATGCAATTTGAGTTAATCACGAAAATCATCTGCAATATCTTTTAAAATCTTGCACGGTTCTGTCACTTTTGAATGATTGGATGCCATTTATTGGGGCTAAAGTGACTTTTTCTCTTGATCCATTGCAACAGATTGTGCATCCTGCAGATTTATGCTTCAAACTTCCTGACAATGTGAGTTTGGAGGAGGGGGCTATGTGTGAGCCCTTGAGTGTTGGTGTGCATGCTTGTCACCGCGCCAATGTTGGTCCTGAGACAACTGTGTTGGTGATGGGAGCCGGGCCCATTGGACTTGTGACCCTGCTTGCAGCCCGTGCCTTTGGTTCCCCAAGAATTGTGATTGTGGATGTAGATGATCACCGTCTTTCACTTGCTAAGGAGCTTGGAGCAGATGAGACTGTCAAAGTTTCTACTGATATGAAGGTTGAATCTTTTGCATGTAGCAATCGTTCTTTACCTGATTTATATTGTTAATCAAGCTTAGACTATTCATGTTTACGTCCCTTCTGAACTCCAGTTAATGAAAATGAAAAGATGATATATTAATTTTTCCTTTTAAAAAGTATTATCTTGAGTTCATTTTACAAACCTTTGATCGAAAGCCAGTGTGGTAAGTTTGTTATATCTTTCTGTCAAGTGAATGCAAATTGGTTTGTGCAGGTGCAGCCCATTTCCCCAAATTGCAATTTCATAAATCAACTGTAGTCTGCTTAGTTACTAGTGTTACTGTAAGCTCTCTGAAATCAGAAAAGGCTTGTTGAGTTCCTAAACAAGCCCAATCTAATGTGTGTTTTTTCGTCCTCCAATTACAAAAGACTAGAGCTTTTTTAGGTTGTTCGTTTCTCACCATTATCTTTGTTATGCATGTCTATCGCTATTCAAATATACTGTCCACATGAGCTGCTACACCATTTTAATGCATTCTACTGACCCAAGAGTTTGCAGGATGTAGCTGCAGAGATTGAACAGATTAAGAAAGCTATGGGAGCACCAGTAGATGTAAGCTTTGACTGTGCAGGTTTTAATAAAACCATGTCTACGGCTCTTGGGGCCACTTCTTCAGGTGGAAAGGTTTGCCTCGTTGGGATGGGTCATAGCATAATGACCGTCCCCCTCGCCCCAGCTGCTGTGAGGTACTTCTGTTTGCGATTTCTGAAGTGTCTTTGGCTAGGCTTAAAAAACTATATGAGTTCAAGAGAAAAGAGAAACATATCTGGCTTTTTTATTGTTCTTCTCACTTTGCTGGCTTGAGAGGGTTCGGGGCTCTCAACTCTCAACTCTGACTGAGACAAGCTCATTTTTTGCATTATGATCTTTACATTTTCACCTGCATCCCTCATTCTTGAGTGCATATTCTAATTTACTTACCCAAAATGTATTTTCAGAGAGATTGATGTGATAGGCATTTTCCGGTACAAGAACACATGGCCTTTATGCATCGAGTTTCTCAGGAGCGGTAAGATTGATGTGAGATCCGTTAATCACCGACAGGTATGGATTCTCTCAGAAAGAGGTTGAAGAAGCCTTTGAAACCAGTGCAAAAGGAGGGAAAGCTATTAAGGTCATGTTCAATCTTTAGTAGCCCCACCGCCGGTGTGAACGCGGACTTAAAAATGAACAACAAAAGATCTCCATATATGAGGGTGAAGGAAAAAGCTTGAATAAAAAATCGGATGTTAAATTGTTAGATTTCTTTTATTTTTGGTGCTTGCCTGTAATATAAATTTTAAAAACTTGTAAAAGCATGTACTTTAATATACTTGATACAATTAAATATTAAACATACTGTATTATTTTATGACAACATCATACAAAAAACAGTCCGTAGTTAAAACATTCATCTTAAGATTGGTAGAGGATAAATTATGGCTCATTTACAGAAAAGACCTGTAATGTCTGTCTCTGCTGAAAAGGATCCTAACCATCATATGCATATAAGAATCTTCAGTAATTAGACAAAAAAATTTCTATGGAAACCACGTCATGGAGATCACATGTGGTTTTTTACTTTTTACAACTGCAGGTAATAGACAGCAACTCAAAATTGATATTTTCTGGACTTTGCTTGTCCTTTGTCAATGATACAATGTGGTTGGAAAGAATCAATTTGTGTATCATGAAACAGGGTTTGTTTCAGCCGACCACTTCCATACTGTTACTTGACCTGATCCATCACCAGTGAAAAACAAACCTCCGGGACCAATCTGTATGGAGCGAACCTCTTTCTTCGAAAAGATCTTTCCTCTTTCAGAAAACCTAGATGAAAATAGAACAAGTTCCATTAGGGCAAGTTGAAGTGATAGCAACAGAGAGAAGGCTGCTAAGGAACTCACGATGGCAAATCATAGGCTCGAACCAAGTTGTCATTGCATGAGCATAACAGCAAGGGTTTGGCTTCTGAATCGTGCATCCCAAATAGAGTGAGTAAGCCCTGCTCCAAGCTTGCGATATTTAGTATAATTGAGGATATCAATTTCCATTTAACTTCTACAGTTATTATATTATTAAATGTTATACTCCACTTGGATCAGTAGAGTACTGTAATTAACGACCTAACTAAAGGCATACATGTTTCTCCATGTGCGTATATGTGACTTCCAAGTTTCCATTCTCAGTTGCAACCCAAACCTACAGAATAAACTGAAAAAAGTAAATATTGTGACTTCCTCTAGCGGTAATGTCCAACTCAACGAATTTACCTACAAAAAAACATGCACCTTAATGGTTTTGTCCAAAGAAGCGGACAAAAGGAATTGATCCCAACGCAAAACAGACATCACAACATCCGAGTGCCCTGTCAAAGTCTGTAAACACTGCAAAGTTTCAAGACTCCATACCTGATAGACATTGAGAACGAGATGGTCATGACAATGATAGATTCTTACAAATTTCTTATGTTAAGAACCTCAGATGTTATCAAGAAAAATTAGCGTCAAAGGCAACCTACTTTTATAGAATGGTCCATGGAACCAGAGTACAACTGGTTAGCTCCAACACATAGTGTCACAACAGCAAGCGTGTGACCCTCGAGTGATGCAGCAGGCTCAAAGCAATTGGTGGTGACATTAAATTTCCATGCTAATATTGTACCTTCCTACATATTAGATGGGAATGTTCAGACAAACCCAAAGAAATAAAATGTTATGGATTAATGGCTAATCCTATATTATTAATAAGCAAGAGTAGTACCAAGCCAAAAAAAAATGGAAGTCAACAATAATAAAATACAAGAAGCAAAAGCAAGAGCCCCTGGGACACAGCTGCATTGGCAAAGGCGGTGGGAGGAAAAATACATAGCTGGGGACATCATGGGTTCGAATCCTAAAGAGGCCCTTGGTGGAAGCCAGTGGAAACGCACACCAACCCTAGCCAATTCAGGTACATCCCGTGATTTACCTCCTACACCAAGGCCACGGGGCGAGCAGGTGTGGGCCCTCGTGATGGTGCGTAACCCAAAAAAAAAAAAAAAGAAAAGAAAAAAAATGGAAGTAAAAGCAAGAGACAGAAACAATTTAAAGTGTTTCACTCTCCAAGAGCTATATCTACTTGATTCCACTGCAGAACTTTACCATGTTCAGAGAAAAGGATTTGATTTCTCGTGCCTCTCCCTGTTTTTTCGCTACAGCCAAAAATAGGACTTGCCCTAGAACTCTTTACAGCAGGAAATATTAGTGCAACCTAACATATGTCAAGTTTTCCAAATGCACCCCTATAAGCTTAAAGAACGCCTCACAGACGGGTGGCTGGACATCCAACAGGCAAACCACTGTTTCAGGCAAAATACCACGGTTTCTTGTATTGCATATTTGTTTCAGTCGATACTAGAAGGTTCACCACTCGTGTCTAAAAAATAAACAGGTATTGAACACCTTCCAAATTAAGACCTCAGGATTAAGTACCATGCTTAAAAGTTGCAGGTCTAAAACAGGAGAGGTGGATATTCTATTGGATCCATAATGTAAATTGAGCAACAAAATATACAAATCAGGTAGCCTATGTATCAGTAACTTTTCTTAAGCTTTACAATGGTAGTTGACTAAGGCCTGTTTAGAGTAGCCTGTTTGCGAAGTATTTTGACAAGTGATTTTCTGGGAAGAATGTGCACTAGAGAAGGAATGATTATGAGAAATGTAAAAATATCTATGTTGTGAGTTACTTACCCAAACTGCCACTATACTTTCAAAAAGTTATCTCAAATACCATTGTACTTTAAAATTTACCCGAAATGTCACTCTACTTTCAAAAAGTTATCTCAAATGCCATTGTACTTTAAAACTCACCAGATATGCAACTGAACTTGTAAAAGTGTTATCACATTTGCTACCTCCATTAAAAAATGTAACTGGCGTGATGACATGGCTAATAGGATTTACCACGCACATCTTCACTGTTATTTTTTTAACAGGGTGTTGACCGAGTGACAAATTAGATTACATTTTCACGAGTTTAGCGGTATATGAGGAAAGTTTTATAAAACTTTATAAAGTTTTAATGCCATTGTACTTTATAAAACTTTTCTCATATGCAACTAAACTCGTGAAAATATTACCTCATTTGCCACTCCGTAAATACCCGGTTAAAAAAATAACGGTAAAGATGCCACGTGGTAAATTCCGTTAGTCATGTTATCAAGTCCTTTACATTTTTAACGGGAGTGGCAAATGAGATAACACTTTCACAAGTTCAGTGACATATCAGGTGAGTTTTAAAGTAAAATGGCATTTGAGATAATTTTTTGAAAGTACAGTGGCATTTCGGGTAAGTTTTAAAGTACAATGACATTTGAGATAACTTTTTGAAAGTACAGTAGCATTTTGGGTAATTAACTCCTATGTGGTTGGAAGAAAGTTTGACTTGTTGACCAACTTTCTAGTAAAGCTTAAGCTAAAATGGGCATGCCTCTACTGAACTTTTGTTGACTGCTGAACTAAACTTTGTTTTAAGCTGCCATGGACTTTAAATTTGTTCCAATTTAGTCACTTTAGTAATAACATGCAATGGTATGAAGTTCACTTACCAGTAAGAAATTTTGCATAACATCAACTTTAAAAATATATCTGTACTGATTGCTAAGTACATTTTTATTTATTTATTTATTTTTGGGTTTTATTATTATTTTTTAACATGCATTTCACAGTGTAGATCTACGTTTAACAGACATATTGAATGAAATCTACATAAGCAAACTACAATTAAGCTCATAAATATAAAGAACAAAAGCAGTAGATTCAGTTTCAGTTAACATACAGAAAACTGCAGTACCTGGACCCCTGCAAAGAGCAAATCATTGCCCACAACAAGAGAATAGACTTGTCCAACAGGTCCATTCAAACTAAGGTCCATAGATGTTTGGATGTTCCATGCCTGCAATTGCAGAAGTAGTATTCAATAACTGGAAACAAGTATGTGTTCACGGAGATGTTAGGAGTTTTTTACACAAGGCAGAGGAACATGGATGAACGGACAACCGTGAGGGCCAGAGTGGATAACTTAGTAAAAGAATAGTGAGATTAAAGAGAGAGAAAAAAATAGTACAGAATAATTTGGCTGTGACCTTGACAAGATTTGTCAAACCAACAAATATCCATGGACCTTCACTTATCATACTGCCTACAGCAGCTCCCAAGTTCAACACTCCAGCCAACTGTTGACCAGAAAATCAAGATAAATAAATCAATAGTAACATTTTGGAAGATTACCAATAATACAAGCAAATTCATCATTTTTAAAAATAGCACTTTTTGTACTTATCTTTCCAAAAACACTCAGGAGTTCACTTACTCTGCATCAAAATCTTTTAAAGCAAGCATATGTCTTAGAATATTCATCGGTCAAAACCCATAATCACGTCTGTATCTTTTGTCAAAATTTCATTAACAAATGTCACCATTTTCTAGTACAAAGTTATATGCACTGAATAAATTTCAAGGATTCTAGATATTAAAGTGGTGGGGAATTTATATCAATTAAACACAAAGTGAAAATTTTGATCTTTAAACAAGTTTTCCATTGTGAAATAGCGAGATCGGAAGATGTCACAGGATGCACGTGTTGAAAGGCTTAGATGAAAGAAACCATGGAAACAACCTGACCAGTCTGGCAGTCCCAAACTCTAACAGTCTCATCTTGGCTCCCAGTGTATAGCTTATCTGACCCCGAAGGCATTGCAATCCCTGTAACAACCTGTTCGAGAAACTTTTTCATTTAAAAAGAAATTTGACAGTAAACAAATCAATTATCTATACCCACAGGTTATTAAAAACAATAACCTGTTTGTAAGCTACACGACGCTCTTCCGATCTCCAAAATGTAACTTATTTTGAGGAAGAAAAAGGGGGAAGAAAGAAAAATAGAGGGGCAAGACACAAGAAAGACAAAAAGAACTCTTATCAAAATAAAAAGAGTAAAGATCGTTGACACTTAACAAGAAATCATTTGAACACCTCAGGATAAAACACAGGGTGGTGAAACTAGCCTAGAATCCAGAGGCTCCAGTAGCATACCATCATAAAGAACATTGAAATTTTCTTAAGTGAAATAACCCCAATAAGCCAAATAACAAGAACCTAAATACATTGGGATCCCAGATCATGATCAATCATAGACACATAACAAGAACAATAAATATCACAGTCCTCACCCGCTGATGCCCTTCAAGTGGTGCCAAGAGCGAAAAGCAATCCCCCGTAGACCATTGATGCAGGTATTGACAATTATCCCCATATCTACAGCTCCCTTGAATCCAGTGATTACACAATTTCTCAATCTTCTTAAATGTTTTACTACCAGCAGTACCACTACTGCCAGGCTGAGAATGCACTCTTCCGGCTGTGTTATTAAAATAATAATTCCCGCTCCTCCGCAGTCCACCACCGCGATTATCGTCACCTCCAAACCCCTGGTGGGCCCTCTTCATCGCCCCATTCGCCGCCCCTGGCAACTCACTGTGTAAAAAGGGACATCCGCGCCTTGTACACTTCCCCTGTCTCCAATAGTAGCACACTTTTTGCTGCTTAATACCAGCATTATTATGAAAACCCGACGGACCCACTCGTCTTCCCCCATCCGCATCCATAGTCTACACTTATATTTCTGGTGATAGAGTACGAAATTCAAATATGGTCATTAAACGTAAAAGAACTTCAAGAATCAGGAGTGAGACAGAGGATGAAGGTTCGACTTGTATAAGAAAAGAGAGGTTGCAGGGGTTTTGAAGGTTAGGGTTTCAAGAGAACCGTTCGATTTCTGCAGGATTTAACAAAGAAAGCTTAAAATTTACGCGTCGGATTTGAGATTTCACCAGCGGTGCAGGATGGAGGCGTTCGTCACTTCATCCAATTTTTTCTGGTTTCCTTAATATATATTTTCAATTTTTTTTTAAGGTATCGGCAGATAATGGTTAATTACTATTATTATTGACATCATCACAACCATATATAAGCTAAAGTTTTGTTATCTTCTTCTTGAAAACTGCTATTTGTAAGGAAATTTTTGTAAAATTTTTACAAAATAAAATGATTTTATCATCTTATTACTCTATTGAGTGATTGGAGGAAAAATAAAATAATATAATCTATTGAGTGATTGGAGGAAAAATAATATATAAGGATGATGTGGTAAATTTATCCTATGTTGTAAAAACTTTATTACAAATAGTAGACATGCATCACATAAATAATGTATTCTTTTATATTCTTTTATGTGTACATGAGAGAAAATTTCCATATAATTTTAGCATATCGGTATCATTGCATCAAATATATGAGTTGGCATTTTTTTAAGATAAAAACATTTTCTTGTCTTATTATAATAATAATAATAATGATAATGATAATAATAATTTCATTCACATAAGAAGAATAATAATAATTGATTGACTAGTTAATTAATTAATGGGCTAATCGTTCTTCAATAATAATAAATCGTCTAATATTTCTCTCGCTCTCTTTTTTTTTTTTTTTGATATTACAACATAATTTGGGGAGGGGAATCAAACTCTTACTCAAGAGTTTGAAAGCAAACTAGGGTGCCATCTAACCATATGGGTCTTGACTAATCTTCTAATATTTTTCAATTTTTTGAACATGATTGATTTTATTTTTAAACTTCAAATAGTTAATTTTTCATTAGACCCAATTTTATATTTGAGTGAGTATATACATGTTTAATAATGTCATGTCTTTTAAATGCTCTCAATCATCACATTTTGAAATAAAGTAAAATTGCTAATGGGATAGATTAATAAGATTGACCATTACTAAATGACAATTTTGGAAAACAATAAACAAATCAATATGTCAAAAGGATATGAAAAGTCATAAACTTTTTAAATTTGTGCCCTAAAGAATATAAATGAAACTCTTAGGAGTTTTCCAACAAATAAAAAATTCTTGATTTCAAAATTTGAAGAAAAGCAATATAAAGCCAAGATGACCCAATCAAAACATCACGCAACACAGGTGCAAACGGCATAATTCATTCATAGTAGTAATAAATAAACAAAAGTGGGGCTTAGATTTCGGCCAACGGAGGAGGAGACAGAAGTGCCTGCCCCACCTGGCGCCTCTCTCCGTGGGAAGAAGTAAATCCAGCTCCACATACCTAAAACCTCCACCTGCTGCTGAGTGCTGAGCACTATTTACTTCCTTCGATTATCTCATGTCCAGGTTAGTATTGGGAAAAAAAATAAAAATTGGTTCTTTGGATGTTCTGTATAATTTCTGGATCTGGAACTGCTTGTTTGCTTTCAAGTTTTGTTGGGTTTTCCTGAATTTTGATGGTTTTATCATTTTTGTGTGCTCTAATATTTTTTAATTTTTTTTGGTATTTTAAAACTATAGTGAATTTAAATATGTTTTGGGTTCTGAATTGTCTCCTTTAGGTGTCTTCTTCTACTCGACTTTGAAACTGGTTTCACATGGTAGCTCTTGTCACTTTTTTTGTTTTCTATTCTGCGGTCAGCTTGAGTTCTTGCGCGATAAAATTCTTGACCTCAACGAGTATAATATTGGGTCTAGGGCTTTTCTTGTGATTTTTTACGTCTCTGTTGATCTCTGATTAAATTTCGACTGTAATTTATAGAAGAACGTGAATGATTTCTTCTTCTTGAGTTTGAATTTTTGTATGCTTGGTATTTTTTCAGATCCAACTAAACTGCAACGGGTTGAAAATATTGGAGCTTAGGTTTTGATCTTATGTTCTTCTGAGGTTAATATCTTGAATACTTGCTCAGTATACCTCACATTGCCCTTTTTTTCAAACTCCACCAACTTCAAGTAGAAGCTTCTACTGATCTTATTGACTGCTACTGCTATGTTGTTTTGAGCAACCATCGACTAATTTGACTTCGAAAATTTTGCGTTCTCACTTACTTTGGGTGGGAGGTTGGGGGGAGGGGGGGCGCTGCTTCCACGATCTGGACTAAATTTCAAGATCAGAAGAACCATAAAGTAGAGTTCTTGTGTGATCTCCTATTATATAAGGTTGAGCTTTTTGTATGGCTGTTGCCACGGGCGACAGCTATACCGAGCCGTCTTTTTACTCATACATTTGTTATAGAGTAGCAAGTTTGAGAGAAACTATTTTGGACTCAAATCAGATTGCAAATTTGAATGATCAGTATGTTCTTGGAAAACAGTTGGGATGGGGGCAATTTGGCGTAATCCGGGAATGTGTGGATAAGTTCACTGGGAAGGTTCTAGCCTGCAAATCTATTGCTAAAGATAGGTTAGTTACCCGAGAAGATGTGCGTAGTGTCAAGCTTGAGATTGAAATAATGACCAGGCTGTCTGGGCACCCTAACGTGGTTGATCTCAAGGCTGTATATGAGGAGGAAGATTATGTGCATCTACTGATGGAACTCTGTGCAGGAGGTGAGCTGTTCAGCCTGTTAGAAAAGCATGGGAGATTCTCTGAGCCTGAGGCTTGGATTCTTTTCAAGCAACTGATGCAAGTGGTGATGTATTGCCACGACAATGGTGTTGTTCATAGAGATTTGAAGCCTGAAAACATCCTTCTAGCCTCAAAATCTTCTTCTTCTCCGATTAAATTGGCAGATTTTGGTCTTCCAACCTACATTAAGCCTGGTAGAGTAGCATGTTACTGTCGTATCCCTTGCTATTTACAGTATTGGATTTAATTGTTTGATGTTCTGAGCCTTTTAAGTTTGCAAAACAGGACAAAGTTTGCACGGCACTGTTGGTAGTCCATTTTATATAGCTCCTGAGGTCCTGTCTGGAGGGTATGATCAGGCAGCTGATGTGTGGAGTGCTGGTGTGATACTTTACATCCTTCTTAGTGGGATACCGCCATTCTGGGGGAAGACTAAATCACAAATTTTTGAGGCTATTAGGGCTGCTGAATTGCAATTTCCGTCTAATCCCTGGGATTTCATATCTTACCCTGCAAAGGATTTAATAAAGGGAATGCTTTGCATAGATGCTTCAAAAAGGCTTACGGCTCAGCAGGTTCTTGGTAGGTCTCATGGTCTCTTTCATTGGTTAGTTTCTTGAAATTTTGGATCTTATTCCTGTCAGCTTCTCATATGGCAGTTGTCCCTCTTCATAATTGATGATAATTTCTATTTAACTCCAAGGCATAAATGTCGATATGAATCATTACTGTGGACAAGAAGTACAAGATAACTGGCAGAAAATGCCATCCTGATATTACGAGTAGCTTCCCTCAGAATTTCATCTACAAAAAATCCGGAAAAAGTGGTAATAATGCTTCTAGAATCAGCTGTTCAACTGTCATGACTAAAAGAGTTCGTCAGTCATGATTTACCTGGTAATTGGTGGGGACTATAGTTTATATTTAGGTTCTCTTATTCTTGTTGTGACAGAAAATCATCAGTCTGAAGAAAACAGGTGCATTCCACAATGACATAAAACAGTCGTGAAATTTTCCCCTTTCGAGATCTGTCTAGTAAAACTGCAACTTTTTTATTCTTTTATTTTATTTTTATTCTCTCTTTGGAGTTATTTTTGGTATATAACCAATAGTCTTGAGGAATGTATTTCTATTTTCTGAGCCAACCCTGCTCTGGATTTTACTGTATCCATTATTGTCTTACCATCCCAGCATCCAGTAATTGTCTATTGAAGTCAGGAATATGTTCACAGGATTTCTCTGTGTTGCTTGGATCAATGCTTTCTTAAATTGTAGCATGGATACATAGATAATAGATGCTTCTCTACTTTAACGAAGTATACCAGTCTTTCCTACCTAACATATCTGCCTTTTACAGACCACTCGTGGGTAAGGGATGATCTACCACTTTCTGATGAACATCATGAATGTGAGCAAAATTTTGCAGTGGATACATTTGAACATTGTTTATCCCCCTCGCTTATGGCTAGGAATCAGGATATTAGTTTTGGATATCAATCACCTACAACTATGGGTGAAGTCCGGTCTGCTTCCTTAACTTGCAGATCATCATTCTCCTCTTTCCTGGTGACGCCAGTGACGCCTTCATTTGAACCCGGTGGGTTTTCTTTCTCTAGCAGTGGGGGATCAAACACGCTGGAGTTCTCTACTCCTGTGCTCTCGCTGCCCAGCTTTTCATTCTTCAACCCGGGCAGCGTGGTTGAACAAGGAAACAGTGTTGAGCTTGACATGAACTCATCTCAAGCAGACTTGATTCCAAGAGGTAGTATAATTTTTCTTTTTTTTTTCCTAATGGCTAGTTTTCATGTAAATATAAAGTATGTTTGCTACGAGGGATTAGATAATTAGATGATCTTCCACATGCAAAAAAAATATGCCAAAGAAGGGTTAAATCTTGTTTGTCATCCTGCTCTGGGATACCAATTATTTGTATAGCTCAAACTAGGTGCTAACTTTTGTCTTCTGCATATCCAGATCTGACGAAGTCTACAGCAACTGGTTCTTCTCAATGCTTGGGGTGTGCAGCTGGTGGGATGGATAAAAAGGACGTTGGGGTTAGAAAAAGTGGGTCTGGCAAATCTAAACTACCAGGTGCTCATAGCAGGAGGAATCGTACCATTGGCCTTGGTGAATTTGAGCAGCTTGATATCATGGTGACTGAATCAGTTATTCGATGGGCCTCATGTACGCAATTACAAACGGCTGCATCACTTCGGTCTTCTCTTGTCTGTTAAAGGATCAGACCAACCTTAACCTAGAATTCAAGATGCCTCGTTGCTTAGGTTAGTTGCCAACCAGTCTTTGCCACGTTTAAAGAGTGTCTAGTGTCTAGAGACAGCTAGTTTCGTTTCAAAGTTTTAATTTTGGTCTCTTGTTGTCCAGTGGTTTCCTTAATGAGCAATTGAGCACCAATTTCATGTTTGTTTGGTCGTCCTGTATTGTTTAATGACGTGAATTTGCTTCTTATATATCCAAAGGATGATTTACCAAGTATTGCAACTTCTTAAACTCCACTCTTGATAGTTTTGAAAATTTTAACTCGGGCAGAAGGAAACTTTACGCAGATGCCGGTAAAGAAGCAAACAAAATTATAACTGACGACTTGGAATCCAACAATCAAATATACAATTTTGTTACTAACTCACCCGCCAAAATGACCATGTCCCTGTTTTTATGGACAAGCCAAGTGTCCGATGCTCGAGGAAATTCAGTTATGAAGACCATCTTGACTGCATATTTTGTTTTTTAAAACTCGTAAGCCAATTTTTTTTTTTTCAATGCAATTATTTTGGAAGGAGAATAGAGTTTCTGTTCTGAATGCCAAAATGTTCATTAGACATGAAGTGGCTTGTTCGATGAAACTGTTTTACTCTGGGAACTAATGAGTAATGATGAATAATGATAAGATTCTAACTTTCGGACAGATATGGGCCTCTTATTTTGGTGATCACACAATCGACCAATGGATCCCACGAAATTCTCCATTCTTCTTCCAAGTAGTAAGCAGTAATCACAAACACCAATTTCTTTTTTCCGCAGAAATCAATACAACCAAATTAATGGGGTGCCATTTTCAGTGTTTGAATCCTCAACTTGCTTACAGAATACCCACAACTCAACCAAGTTTCAGAACCCACAAAATAGCCCCTTTCTCCAGCTACACCAGTGTGAATGCAGAACAGAAACAGCGGCTGCCCATTTCTACCACCACAACAAAAACACTAGAATCTGACACGTTCAGTGTTAAATTCAAGACGCTAGGAGGTTGTAAACTTGGCATCTCTAGATATCCTGATTTTGAGTATGATGCACAAGGGGGAGCAGGTGCTGGTACAGGCACAAAACTTGAGGATGGTGAAATTTTCGTTGATTTCGACATTAAAACATTGTATATTCCGCCACTGTCGACCGCCACAACTAAATTCTTGGGACTGCCCTTGCCACCATTCCTGAGAATTGATATTGTCCCAGAGCTCTTTGAAGGAAGCATCAATCAAGAATCCGGGCAGGTACATAACAGAACTCTCTTATCGTTCATATATAGTTTCTTGAATGCTAGTAGTTAAAAGTCTGTTTTGGTAGGTTGACCTAAGGTTCAGGGCAAAATTCTGGTTTTCAATAGGAAGTATCTACAGAGCTCCACCATTGATGGTGGAGACAATTTTAACATCAGAAGAATCAGATGGAAAGATCAGAAGAGGAAAAGGGGAGAGGCTGAATAAAGAAGGAAGGTGCAATTTAGTTGGGGTGGCAACTGTTGTACAAATTAATGACGTTTTCATGGATTCATTCCTCAGCCTTCCTACTGAATGCCTTGCCAAATTAAATGCTGTCATTGCATTTTTAAGCACTGCATCGTAGGTACTCTCGACATGTCATTATCCGACTAGTTTAGACGGTACTCAGTGCTCGCCGAGGCTTCAATTTTCTTCTTTTTTCTTGCTACCCCACATGTTAGCTTTTCTTTTATTTTTATTTATTTTTTTTAATTGTCCTTTTTGTTCTTTTTTTGGTTTTGCTTTGGAAATGAATAATTTTGTTCATCACTGCCATCCAAGTAGAGTATATTGAAAATTAAAATGGGAGGAAAAGTATAACAACTGATATAGTCACATATAAAACCAACCACCTTAATTAATTGATGCACCACGTCGTTCACTGACATCCTGATACAAGAAAATTCTAAGCCATCTATAGGCATAAAAAATTTCTTAGAACATCTATTATAAGACCAAAATGAGAAAAAGTCTGGAAATGGGCTATTGGGTGCATCAAATACCAATTGTGCAGAACCGGCCTGAGGGTAATCGACCAAAGCGGTCGCTTAGAGCCCCCAGTTAAAACACGTTAAAAAATTTATAGTCGAAGTTTTTAAAATATATGTTCAAAACATATAATAAAAATAATACATATACAATTTTACTATTACAATTTTACCATTAACAGCTTAGCAGCCTAGTGGTAAAGTTTAATTTTTTTTTCTCCATCTTTAATTATACGTCGAATGTTTAAATCCTTATATTTACAAATTTGATTTTATTTTTTTAAGGGGCCAATTTAAATTTTCATTTTTTTAGTGTTTAATAATAGTTACAATTCTTGTAATTTTTATTAAATTTCAAGTACCAAATTTTGTAGTATAATTTTATACCAGAATAGGGCCACTTAGTGTTTTAGTAATGTATATGCACTTTTTAAATGATAAAATATAATCAAATGTCTTACAAATTAACAAATATTAAAGCCTATTGAGATGAAAATTTCTTTGAATATTATTAAAACGTTTACTTATTTTGCTTAATGAAATTTAAATATTCAAAGTTTTAACCGTTAAAATCGTGTTTAATCTGAACTTTCTTTATAAATGGCTCCCATTTAAATTTTGCATAGGGCCCCTGAAATTTATGGACCGCCCTGCAATTGTGAATCTGTATAGAGAGGCATCTTTTATCCATTTCAAAACTTTCCGAATGTCTAAAGCTTCCGCTAAATTTCTATCTAATTTTCACTGTTCACGCTTCAATGAAGTTTGCCGAAGCGTCCCTCATAATCATGTTCATGCCAATTCCAATATTTGACTGAAAAATTCCAGCATCAACATTAATTTTTGTAACTATATATATTTACTTAAATCCTATAAAAGTACTTAAAAAAAAAAAGAATAATATCATTCATCACTATCGATGGTGATCACTATCTTATATATCAGTGTAGTGCATTGAATGATAAATTAGATAAAATGTAGAGACGTGATGCATAATAGACTTGTAATTTAATACCACTCAAATATCAAAAATTCAAAAGAGACTTGAAAATCTAATATGAATAAGTAACATTGTACGTGTAGTACAATCTCATTGGATTATTAGAAAATGTCTATGTAATCACTATCTAATGAAATTGTATCATATAAGAATGTCACTTATTCATATAATCTATTCGTGTTTCTTTAGAATTGTTCCTTAAATACGGTGATTATTGATAAATGACACTTATCTTTTAAAAAATAAAATAAAAATGTTGAAATGAAGAGTTTCCACATGTCAACGTTATACTAGTCCAAGAATCAAGACCATAACTATTTTAGTGGTGGTCACGAGATATGTGGTTTGTGGTCCCGGTACACCCTCTGCTGGGTAGCTACGTCTCTGCAGTTCTATTTCCAGATTTCCTTCAATTATCTGCAGTTATTACTTTTAAACTAGAATCTCTTAATTATGCAGTAGATTTCACCCTAATAATTACAGGTGAAGGAATGATTAATCCACTTGTAAAGTCGGAAATGTTAGTTATCTTCTACTCTAATGCATCATACGAATTTATATTCACACTAAGAGCATCTCCAATGTATAGTCATAGTCATAAAATAAATTGATAATTGATAAAAAAATATTTATTTGACACATTAATTACTTGACATTGTTATAGAGAATGTTATGATATGACATTCTTCATGACAATATCAAGTATTAATTTATCCAATAAAAAATTTTCTCTCTCTTTTTTTAAATCTCTAATAATAACTTGACAAATATACAATGTTGACATTGTTGCATTTGAGGATTTTTTGAATGTAATGTCAATATTCTTTGACACATATACATCTAAAACATTCCACATTGACTTTGCATTGAAGATGCTCTAATGTGACATTCAAATGAAAGGATGATAGAAAAAGTATTGTGTATAGATGGTTAAAATTTAAAATTGGAAGTCAACTATGTTATGGTAAAACCACTCTCATAGAAGCTTGTAGATAAGTTTTGAAAAGTAAGAGTTTGAATCCAAATTGAACTCTTTAATTTGCTAAAGCATAAATCTTATCCTTAAGAGTTAAAAATTGAATCGAACACCCGTGTTAACCAAGTCAAAGGAGGTTTAAGATTTCTTAATAGTTAAGTCTTAGACTTTTGATAACTAATTACAAGTTGTAAAAAGAAGAAGAATTCAAGTCGAATTTGAAGACCGCATAGCTAGCGACAACCGAGCATGTGATGTCTATGACGGTTTAATTTTCTTAGAAGTTAAGAAATGAACTATATAAATAGAGCAAGAGTTTATAAGTTTACATGACATACTCCTAGAGAAGAGAGAAAGAGAGAGAGAGAGAGAGAGAGAGGGGAGTTTTAGAGAGAAAGAGTGAGGTTTCTCCTATTGTGTTATCCTTATGTGTAGAGAGAAGTTGTTGTAATCTTTTTACAAGTATTGAAATTCTTTCTACACGTGTAGAGAGAAGTTGTTGTAATCTTTTTACAAGTATTGAAATTCTTTCTACAAGTTTGCTCATTGTTTATTGTTCATCTATTTTCCTAGTTTCATCAGTTCAACTTCAGTTGCAAAGTTTGTGTGCTAGTTCTACAACTTCTTCCATAAAATATAGTATCAGAAGCTAAACCGATCCTAAAAAACTAATTGTTGTTAGAAGCTAATTTTATGCATCAAAATAAATAAATAGGATTTATAAATAAATAAGTTGATTAGTTAATATATCTAGACATTTTGTGATTCAAGTTTTACTGCAGATGTTAGATACTTACATTCTTAGTAAGAGATCTCAATTTTGACGCACACATGTCCCCAAAAAAAAAAAAAAAAACTAGACATCTCAAGTAATTAATATTATCTATCTCTTTTAGTATTTATCTATCTCTTTTAGTTTGAACAAGCATCGCAATTGTTAGATACTCTCGATTATGACGAAAGTTCTCGAGTTAAGGAAAAATGTGTATGCTCCACATAGAACTTATACGAGAGAAATTTTTGTTGGCAATGCAAATTTGACAAACAAGTGGCTATAAGAATTACGGGTTCTATTATTTAAATGTAACGAGTCATCATCAAATGACAGACTTAGCCTTTGATCATTTTAATAAATGTTACTTAGACTATAATCAACGACATTTGAAATGTTCTGATAAAATATCAAATTTAAAAGAAGACTAAATTTATACATTTTTTTGTCAAGTAATCCAGTTAAATCTTTATAAATAATCATTAAAGATTTATTAGTAACGAGTATAGCTTTCTTTTCTACATGTAAATAAAGAAACTGATCGTTGTTTGTTCGTTCTTACAACATCATTTTCCCTTATTATTTGTTTTCTCCTCATCTGTTACAAATCCCATTGTATAATAGGGTACTAGTACTAGTACTAGACTACTGGTTAATCATGGGAGATGAGATGTGATCTTGTAACACTTGATTAGTTGATTTGACGAAAAGCTTTCTCACTGGACGGAAAGGCACCGCAGAGGAGTCTATCTGTCCTCAACCGTAACTCAGGAACCTTCTCACTCTATGACTCTTCGCAGTTATTTGCCCCCATTTCTTCATCTTTTCGTTGCATTCACGTTCGCCATTGATGCACCTTTCACGTTGTAGTTTACACCCAAAAAAAGCCCACAAATAATTACGAGAAATCATCATTCAATCCTCATCTCATTCAATCCTCACCTTTATGAGCTCCGGGAAAGATTTTTCAATTTTAATGGAAATTGGTCAATCAAGAACGAATCCCTGTGCTCAGTAGAAGAACAAAAGAATCTCTTAGAACCTTTTTTTTCCCTTTTGACTTTTGTTCCTTCTCTCTTGCCGTTTATTGGGTTTCGTGTTCGTGAATCTGATGGCACAATGTCGTTTCGCTGTTTTCTTGTTGGGATTATTGTGTCTTTTCGGTGTCCTCGACGCGAGCCCAGGTGATGCAGATCCGATTTACAAGTAAGCTTCCTAAGATTTTGGAGAATTAGACTGAAATATTGGATTTTCATTGTCCCACTATTTGCAAAAAGTTAATTTTTTGCATAATTTGGCACTGAGCTCAGTGTAGAAATGATGATTTACTTTGGGAGATTTTATTTCGGTTTGTTCAGCAGGAAAATTATGTTATCGGCTTATTCTTCTCCCTGGTATTAGCATTATGGGGAAATGTTTTTTTATTCACGCACATTTGATCAATTGGTGTGTTCAGCTATAATCGTGTATGAAAGTCAAACTGGAAAAGACAATGAAATGGCAACACTTTTCTCGTTCTTAATTTGTATAATAATTTGGTTATTTAAGAAGTAAAAATCTGTCTTTGATGTTTGATGGGGCTCATTTTCTGTTGGGCGTGGAGGTTGAGCAATTTATGCGAGAAATACTGTTGTGTTACAAGTTGTACGGAGGCTTCTTGGAAGAAATTATTTCACTAGTTTTCATTTATGAATCTCTCGATCTAGAAGAAAAGAGAATACAAATAAATTCAGTTCATATTTATGTCTTGAGGCACAAAAAGCAATGGTCCCAACTCCCAACTCCAAGTACATGGGATCTATTGGGGAGAACTAGTAATACCATGGTACTGCCTCTTTTGTACATTCAAATAGTTCTTTAGATCGAACTTTAACTTAGGCCTAGTGAATGCAATTAATTGAACAATTATTTTTTCTGGTACTGTAGACTTGATACTATGTTCCTAAGTCCTAACCTATGAAATCTAAACCGTAGCAAGGTCAGGGCCAACAAATTCATTCGGTTAGCCACCAAATTTTTGTTTGAATTCAGAGAGAGAATGATTGGAGTTGAATGGTGGAGATTTGTGTAGTACATGTAGGTCCTACGAGATGTGTGGATGTGATTTCTTTCACCAAATTCAAATTTGAAATAGAATTAGGTTTATGAGTATGCAAATCTACTATTTAATTTTAATGAATATACTTCGCAATCACCTATGAAGTCCGATTTTGCAAACAAGGGTGAAATTCGATTTGCCAGCAATCTCTTGCAAATTTACGATAGGATAAGACCAAGGATGACAAGCTGACAAACATTAAGGAAGAAGGCTTACAATGAGAAGAACTGGAGCTTTTCAGCATGGATATTTGTTGCTGGACTGCATTTTAATATTTATCGGATGCAAAGGGAAAAAAGCAAAGAAAAAAATGGAAAAAAGAAAAAGGAAAAAAGTCTAATGAGGAACGGGCAAGGATAACCTTAGGTTTATCGATTTTCTATCTGAGACAATTTGAACCATCCACAAGTTTAATCAACTTGGGTGTGTAGAACTAGAATTTTCCTCACTTTAAAGTGAGATGTGGTTATACGTACGGCAGCAGCACTGAGATATAATGGGGATATATGGTTTCAGACTGTATGGAAGGAAGAAGCATGGCTCAGTTTAATTGTGTTTCACATATTTGCTTCACCAGAGAGTATTTTGATTTGTCCCAAGTATCTGGGTAATTCACTGCATGGTTTGGCCATTGGAGTTGTGAAATCAAAATGTTAAGAGGTTTATGCAACTGTGTTTTTGGATTGTTGGACTTATGTTTTGAAGATGCTATGGATGCAATATCCTGGAATGAGTTGTTGTCAAGGAAAATGATTTAGTTTTAGCTTGTAACTTGAAATCGCATTGTATCAAAATCTGAATGTAGTAGGAAATCTATTGTAGTATACTATATCTAGCCAGAATCATCATAGCTCGCTGGAGAAAGTTTTTGAATGATGTGAACAGGCATATCCTGCTTGTGATTGAGTAGATTCATGCCCCTTTCTAGAATCTACGCGTAGCAACTCAGTTAAACATAATAATTGGCTGGGTTTAATCCTGATTTTGAAAGGAACCAGGGTAAATATTTTAGTGGATGAACTTTTTCTTTTTCTCTTTTTCTTTCTTTTCCCCCTCCTTGGTGGGTATTTTTTAGGTAGGTGGCTCATGCTGCCCAAGGTTGGAAGTCAACTCTTACAGTTTTCTTACTTTCTTTCATTTTTTTGGGGGGTGCAATACAAGGGAAAGATGGATGTCAAAAGCTTTTTATTGTGAGTTTCAGGTGCTACAAAGAGGGCTTTGGAAAGCCATAAGAACCAATTTCAAGCATGTAATTTCTTAAATGAATTCTCTCACTTGGTGAAGAACTGGTTCACCCTGGGCTTGCAGTCGCTGTTTGTCTAACCTTATCAAAATTTTGCGGACTAGTTTTTTCTATTTTCACTTAAGTATGGAATCTGTAGGTAAGTAAATCTTCTTGGTTAACTTTAAAACTGATGTGTGTATATCTGAGAGAAGGAAGAGAAAAAAGTTCATGCACAAATTTATTTTTCCACTCTCTTAGGTGTGCACTGGTTGTTCTAGGTGTATGGATGGCAAATTAACTTCACTCGTCCTTTGTTGATCTACACATTTGACATGCCACCTGTTTCTCAGTTTTTCACGTGCTTGAATCGGCTTAGTTCTGGTCCTTCTGGAATTTGTTTGTTGGATTCTGGTAAATGTTTTATTTTGATGTGGCTCATTATATCCATGCCTTTTGATTTTCAATAATGGTACTGCTAGGACTTGTACCGAG